>JAXQQM020092445.1:0-102742 GCA_034641835.2 Pinus albicaulis | reverse complement strand
TTTGTATTCACATGAAAATAATAATACAATATAAATACATCAAGCTATGTCTCGAAATAATTAATCTATCTTGGATATAAAGTCTCTTGGTTGAGTGATTATCTCAACCACACACCAATCCAAGAAGCTAACTAATTGGAGAGAATCTCTCAACCAACTAGACTTCAACAAATTCCTAACTAATAGGAACAAACTCATTCTAGAATTGATGAGCACACCAAAGACAAGTAAGAATTATATTTTCCAAGTCCCCCGTTTAATGACTACATGTCTTGACCTCAATCAACAAAGTCTAACTGTGGTCTTCGTATTTAAAAACATGATAAAAAAGAATATGTCGATGTTCATATAAAAGAACAACCATCTACTGGAATGCATGGATACCAACCACTGCAACCACCAGTCTACTAGGATACCCTTAGTGTACATGGTTCAGTCAACCATTATCTGCATACATGTACCTGTACCTGCAAATCCCCCATCCATAATTGTCACCACGGATTTTACCGTATTATCCATAGTCATGCTCTGGGTTTTATTGGCTTATCCTAAACCATGCCCAGGGTTTTGTCGGCTGACCCTAAACCATGCCTATAGGAATCACTACCCACTACATTCTCACACGTGGTTTCTGGCTTACCACAAGCCTATACTATAAAGTGGTTTCTCGCTTACCACAAACCTACACTTATATAGTGGTTTTTGGCTTACCACAAACCTGGGTTTACAAAGTGGTTTTAAGATTAGCACGAACTTTATGGGGGTACACATGCCTTAGGAGGCTAACCACACAACTTCAGGTACAAACTTTTGAAGGACCACTAGAAAACAACATGGATTTGCTTACTAATACATGTATGTGACACATACTACATGATCATAAGTCTATTATACAAACTCACACTAACTCACAAAAACTTTCACTTGGTTTGAAATTGTTCATATCTTGGGCATCTTTGTCTTTGTCAATTAAATCTTGGAACTCCATGTTTAACATGTCATTTGTTATAGTCAATTCTACCAAAATAACTTCATATTGAAATGGCTAATCTCAATATGTATATTGATTTTAATTCCAACATATTTTCATCATTAAAAACCAAATTTCTATCTACAACACATTAAATTAAATTTGCAGATCACACACTCTCAATAATTATGCTGCTCTTTTTTTTTTTTTCAGAAAGAAAAAAACGCTGGAGGCTTATAACAATTATGCTGTTGCAGTCATGAGCCATGCAGCAGCTGGAAAAGATAGAACTTGAGTAGGATGGCCGAACATGAATCCGTCCAAATTATAGCCAAAGGAGTCGCCAAAGACTGAATAAAACACCGCATACGGTTGGACCTTCCAATGCACAATATTTGCCGCCATAATGAACTTGAACTTCATTTGAACTTGCCTATTTCCATTGCAATCTATGCCCCTGCTCACACTGGGCACACAAACCGACTCTAGGTCTTCAACTCCAATGATCGGTTCACATCGACCATTGTGTTGTGTAAAATGTTGCCATGCCTCGACTCAGTTAAATCTCACCCCTTTAGAAAAAACACTATCACCTCCTCAGCTCGATTGCTTTGACTCTTTGTTAACTATCGCATAGGGGGAATAATATCTCACCTCGGCTTAGTTAATTTCACCCCTGCCTAAACCTTGTTCTGTCAAAAACGCAAAACTTCGCCCTGCCTTTTTTCCTATGGTCACAAAAACGGAGCATCCCAGCTTTTAAGATCCCAGCTTCCTCAAGAGTTCGACTTCAGCAGTTGCACCAGACACCACACTGATAAAAACGAGGAAGTGGGCGTTGTAGGGGAGTTAACAGTTACGTCTCGTAATGTTGCCACCACAACTTGGATGAAATGGAAGATGAAGATGGTTCTCCAAGTACATATTAGTTGTTCGTTGGGTCGGTTGGAAAGTCTAAACGTTCCAAGTTTGAAATAGATATTCAACAAAACTTCTCAAAGTTAAAATCTAAAAGTTGTTTATTCATTGTATCCAAATTAGGACCATCCTTGTGAATTTCAACAAGTCGTTGACAGCGGACACCTCCCTTGAACTTTGTTCTCTTTCTATTCCACTACAAAAACAACTTTCCTTACTGAATCCCAAGCGCGCCTCAGGTCGATTTCTACCTTCGAAATACCACGTCTCTCTTGATTCTGCTTCTCATTTATAGGACTTCAGAACCAGGGGAAGACTCTATTTAAGGTTGCAAGCTCCTTCATCAAAGCCAGCCTCATCATCATCATTGTCTGCTATTTGTTTTTTAAATTAATAAGCTTTTTCGTGTCCCTACCAAATGCCTCGCGCAGTTAAACTTCCCAAGTAGTGAATCCAACGTTTAAATGATAGACAAATATACACACTCTCAACCAATATACACACTCTCAACCAACATACATATTCTCTATTTCTATCAGCACTCCAATGAGGGAGGCCAGGCCCAAGTCCAAGCCCATACAAGCTTTAATGCCCATTTAGATTTTCATAAAGTATTCCAAAAATTGTATTCACATGAAAATAATAATACATATATTCTCTATTTCTATCGGCACTTCTATGAGGGAGGTCGGGCCTAAGCCCATACACACTCTTAACACCAATTTAGATCATTTTGATAAAGCATTCCAATAATTGTATTTACATGAAAATAATAATACAATATAAATACATCAAGCTATGTTTCAAGATATCTAATCTATCTTGGACATACAATCTCTTGGTTGTGTGAATATCTCAACCACACATTAGTCTAGGAAGCTAACTAGTTGGAGAGAATCTCTCAACCAACTAGACCTCAACAAACTCCAAATAAAAATAGACTCATTCTATAAGTGATTAGCGCACCAAAAAAAGTAAGAATTATAATTTCCAAATAAAAATAGACTCATTCTATAAGTGATTAGCGCACCAAAAAAAGTAAGAATTATAATTTCCAAATTCTTGCTGCCATCTTATAAAACTACTTCCTTCTAAAAGACATCCAAAAAAAATATACACTCATTGACCATATTTGTCACATATTTTTCAAACTTTTCAATAATTTCTTTCTTTTGGTGTAGCCCTTGTTTGATATCTTTCAAATCCTCTTCTACATGTACCCAAAAGCATGGATCTTCATTCATAGATGTAAACTTTGTGTGAATTTTCTGACCACCGAAATTATGAACATGTACAATATCTTCAAACCATTTCTGAATAAGTTTATAATGTGTTGGTCAGATGCCCTTTCCCTGAGAGGTGTGATAATAATGTGCAATATCCAAAGGCTCTACCAATCTGCTATAAGTATTATCGGTGTATGTCCACCTACCGGGAAATTCAGATTCACTTGGCAACTCATGGTTCTGACACATATTAACAATTTCATCCCAAAACGGGGTCATGTTTTCCATGCACAAGTTGGCATTGATATCCCTCTTTTCATTTAATTGTCTAAAGGAATCATAATATCCCAATTTCTTCTTAAAGGAATCATGAATGTCTTTCTTCTCACAAAGCTCTTTATACCATTCGAGCTCTGCCATTCTAGATTGTTCTCTGCTTAATTTAAAAGATAGTTATGATATCCCTCTTTTCATTTAATTGTCTAAAGGAATCATAATATCCCAATTGCTTCTTAAAGGAATCATGAATGTCTTTCTTCTCACAAAGCTCTTTATACCATTCCAGCTCTGCCATTCTAGATTGTTCTCTGCTTAATTTAAAAGATAGTTAATAAGCATTTGTGTCATGTTTCTTTTCAATTTCTACGTGTAAGGCAGTTCGTGCAAGATCATTCTGCATGAGCCGATATCACTATTTCAAAGGTACATTTAAAAATGATTCCAAGTACACATATAGAGAATGCTACTATAATTTATAATACCAAATTTTACACCGCTGCAAACCTAGTCTATATGAACTTCCAAACAAGGTGAAAGGATGGCCTTATATTCTTACCAATGAATAAGAATAAATAGAGAACCGAGACTTCATTTTTTTTTAATGTACTTTGTTCATTAAAAGTTTAAAAGGTTAGATTAGATTAAAAAATTAATTCACAAAAAGTTAGTGGATTATTATATTACAATTTTGTCACTTTATTAACCGATGGAAAATGTTAGAGTTCCTTTGTGTATCTTTATGTAACATTGGACATTTTGGAGTTGCTTTTTTATTTAAATTAATCTGGCAAAAAAAAAAAAATGGTTAGATGGCAAATTTTGTTATTGTTTAAAATGCATTTTTGAATGCATAAATAAATTCAACATCCTAAAAGATCTCTGAAAGCACTCAAATTATAGAGGATTCACAAATCAAATTTATAATTTCAACAAATTCCAACACGATTTCGAACAAATTCTACCAGAAAATTTGCCCAAAAAACTTCAACGAGCATAACAAATATATTGATAAGGTAACTATACAATGTAATCATCTTCTTTCACAATACTGATAAGGTAACTCTACAAAGTAATCATTTTCTTTCTGGTCTTATTTTAAAAAGGAAATGAGGAATACCTAGGCTTCCACACCAATAGCTTTTAGCTGTAATGAGATTCCCATTTCGTAAGAGGATTCTATAGTCAAACTAGAAATTCTCTGAGGGTTACATATTACATTATCCTAGATAGTAATATAGTTTATGTGCTCCTGTACAATATTGTTAGAAGATTTTTCTTGGCCTTGCAATTTCAAATGAAGCATTTTCAAATTTGTCTCAAAGTTTACAATACAAGCCGTCCCATCACTTTGTCGGTTAATCTTCTAGGATTTTCATGTAATATAGTAGATTAAATAATAGTTTTATTTACATTTAATAATCTATGAGATAAAATTGTCTCGTACCTACCATAGAATTGTATAAATAAAATTATTTTTAAATTTTATAAGACAATTATCATTGTGGAGTTTATTTATCGCTTTTGTACAGTGGTATCAGAGCAATTAAAATTTTAAACTCCATGTTTTGATGTTCTGAGATTCATACGATGAGTGCATTGAGTATTTTGAATATGATAATGATGGTCCACATACTAAAGGGGGGTTTCCCATTCTAGATCAGTTTGTGGATTTTCCATCAATTAATTCATCATCTTTAACACTGCCCGGTGAAAATATTTCTGCTAAAGGAAGATAGGGTGATAATAGTGTTTTGGAAGGAAGATTGGATGACAATAGTGTTTCTGCAGCACCAAAAATTGTTCTTGAATATCCTGATCATGAGGATAAGAAAAAACAACTAGCACAACCACTTCTGCACAGATCCACACGTGTCAAAAAATTTCCAAGAAAATATGATAAGTATGAAACTAGAAGCTCTTCTTGGAAAAATAGAGGAGAGAACGCATCATGTTCAGGTAACTGTGAATTCGATTTTTTTGCAATTAGTGAACCTAATTCTTTTGAAGAAGTTGTTGATTATAACGAATGGAAAGATGCAATGAAAAAGGAATATGATGCTCTCATTAAAATGGGCACTTGGAGGTTAGTAGATCCTCATGTTAGCATCAAACATATTGGTTGGAAATGGGTGTATAAAATTAAATATAAACCAGATAGTTCATGTGACAGATACAAAGCCTTACTCGTAGCAAAAGTGCATGCTCAAAAAGAAGGTGTTGATTACACTGAGACTTTTTCTCCTACAAAAAAATGCGGCACTATTAAAACAATGTTTTCTATTGCAACTCAAAAAACATGAAAGATACATCATGTGGATGTAAATGCATCCTTTTTGAATGGTGATTTGAAGGAGGATGTTTATAGGTTTTTGTTGTTAAAGGTAAAGAACAAAGGGTATGCAAATTAGTAAAAGCATTATATGGTTTGAAACAAGCATTCTGCGTATGGTATGAAAAAATAACTGAGCACTTTCTCAAGTTAAATTATAAGTTTTTTAATCTACATGATGCAACTCTTTTTTTCAAGAAAGTTGGAAAATCAAATGTATATTTAGTTGTATATGTTGATGATTTGATGATTACAAGGAACAATGATGATTACATAACATATGTTAAAAGGGAGTTACATAAGGTTTTTGACATGACAAATTTGGGTTTGTTACATTATTATTTAGGAATTGAAGTAAATAAAAAACCCAAGCATATTTTCATTTCTCAAAAAAATATATTGGACAACTATTAAACAAGTTTGGAATGTAGGATTGTAACCTTGTTTCTACTCCAATGGAGCAGGATTTGAAGCTTACTTCTAATGAACACAATATTTTTGAAGACTTAACAAACTACATGCAAATTGTTGGAGGTTTAAATTTTCTGACCACTACTATCCTGACATAGCTTTTGTTGTAGGGATACTTTCCAGGTTTATGCATCAGCCCTGTGAAGGTCATTGGATTGTATCAAAATAAGTGCTGAAGTATTTAAAAGGCACTAAATCATACGACATCAAATATTCCAAAGTTTCAGACTTCCATCTCATATTCTAATTCATATTTTAATGGAGGCAAAGAGCATGAGGTGTCTACTTCTGGTTATTCGATGAACCTTGGATCAACCATTAGGGGAATTTTGAGGTCTAAAATGGGCCTCCTAAGGAAATAATAAAATAATAGCTAAACCAATAAAATAATATTTATGAATTTGAAATTCACTTTCTGCACCAAAATCCATGTTACCATGGTTAAATTCAATTCAAAATTTGTACCAAAATAAAAATAATAATAAAATTGTATTGATGTGACTATAAATAAGAATGAGATTTTCAAGAAAAAATCATTATCATTGCACAACTAATGCATTTTTCCTTTGTACTTAAATAACTTAATAAAATATACATATAAATTCATAAATTCTTAATTATAGAATTTACTATTAATTAAAATTTATATTATTTAAATTATATAATAACATGTAATTAATATACTATATAAAAATAATATAATATAATATATTGTTTTATGTATGAATTTTATATTACATATTGAATTGATTTGATTTATAAATAAATATTTGAAAATATACAAATATAATATTTATTGAAAAATGTGTAAATACATGAAGATTGTGTAGAGATATGCCTTGTTTCTTTCAAAAAAATATGAAATGACAATAATAATATTTTATTCAAAAAGTGTGAAATCACTTTTATTATGAGTACTTTACTTTATGACTTTAAAAATACTTAGAGCACTACCATGGTTAACCATGAGTTTTTATCCACCATTGAGAATGTGACAAGTAAGTACCTTTAACTCAAGCAATGCCACCTCAACCATTAGGGATGATGTCATCCCTAAAATGTGATTGGTTCTCATAAAGTGAATTTTGATTGTACATTTTCCTTAGGGGGCCCATTTTAAACCTCAAAATTCCCCTAATGAACCATCACCTGGAGATCATGACAGTAATATGTTCATACTAATTCAACCACTAAAGCTTAATATATTGCAGCAAATCAAGCCACAAAATAAATAATTTGGCTTCAGAAAATACTTGAAGATTTGCATGAGAAACAAAACACTTCAACTCCTTTAATTATTGACAATTCTTCTGCAATTCAATTGGCCAAGAATCCAAATTTTCATATTGAAGCAAGCACATTAACACTATATATCATTTGATTCAACATTATATGGAGGTTAAAATTATTCATTTGACACATTGTCCAACTTCAAAGCAAATTGCAGATATTTTCACCAAAGCATGGGGCATGAAAAGTTTGAAAAAATCAAAATGTTACTTGGCATGTTATACATGTCCCTTCAAATTAAGGGGAGGAATGTTGGTTAATCCTATAGAATTATCATGTAATATAGTAGATTAAATAATGGTTTTATTTATAGTCAATAAGTTACAAGATCAAACTGTCTCGTGCCTACTATAAATTGTATAAATAAGATCATTTTCAAATTTTATAATACAATTTTCATTGTAGAGTTTATTTATCACTTGTGTACAGGTGTGAGAAAAACATGTAATCACCAAAAGGTCTGTATGGACATTCAGTGATAATCCTATCTAATTCCCTTAAAGAATGAAGAAGAATGGTATAAGCATCCTAAATAATGTAATCATAGGCATATTGCATGGCCTTGGTCATTATGCCTCTCCAATAAGGCAAAATGATTGCTCAAGGGAACAATTATTGACTCTATTGGTGGGCACAATTATTGACTCTATTGGTGCAAGTAGAATCTGAGGAACAATGTCATGCTAAGAAACCACGTGAAAAAATTTTCCTACCGAGTTCTGACGGTCAAGTGCTTCAACAAGTCTTACATCTCCCAATAAAGGGAAACCAAATGTGAAACAAAAAAGAGAGCTTTTCTTTAGCCTTTCCTAGTGCCCATAGTGTGGCCAGGGTTGCAAGCGATCTTCCTAATAAGTGACCAATAAATATTATGGGTTTGAATTCCATACAAATATAACTGATTTGCCATTGAAATATGTCAACGTTGTACTTTCCCCTCTGAACTTCAAAATTTCATCTCTAATAAGTAAGAATAAATCCCTCTTTTCACTAATTTAAGGCCCTCTTTTCACTAATCTGAGATCACTTTGCATGTAGATAAATTAATTTACCTTTTCTTCTAAATGTGTATTCTCCATAATATGCAAGAACAACTTTAGAGCTCCCTAACAGACACAAGTTGGTTGACTATAATTACGTTTAAGGCAACCAAAGAATATCTTATTTATAGTTGGGATATTTCCCTCTCCATATTTTCGCTCTTCCACAATAAAATATTCTAATATGTGAAATGAAGAGAAGGAAACATATACACCATATTCATCCTCACTCATATTAAAACTCTGTGGGCTTTTTTTTGCAAGCACGGAGCAACTCTTTCCAAGCCATGGGGAATAACTCAAATGAAGCAAGAGAGGTTTCAATCTCCTGGGCTATAGTGAATCTACAATGACATTTCCTTAAATTAGAACCATCTGGACATCTGATCATAGACTCCTCTTAATTTATTACCTTATTCATAAAAATGTGGCATATGCAAAGTTTAGAAGACAAGATATAGACAACGAATGAGTGAGCTCTGAATCCTTAAATATGTCAGTTTTGCAAATGCACCTTTCTTTTTGTAAATCAAAAGCTATGAAAAAAATGACCAGACTCTACTCAAATGCAACACTACCTTGTTTCCCTGAGATAATATTAAAAGAAATATCAAGTATTGCATAAGATTACACATCCATGCACTTAGCACTTATCTTGCCAAAAATTGCAAGTCAAAAACCAAATTATTGCATCTGCCCTTACTGGAATGAATCAAACTCCCATTACACTCTTTAGTCAAATGGGATGTCAATGCTACAATCCTTACTAAGGCTTAAGAAAATAAATAAATTTCAGTAGTTGAAGCACTCCATGATTAACAGGCACTAATGTTATGAATGTTGTTGTGGAGGTCTACACCAATAGTTTGAATCAACACCTATCAAAATCCACATAAAAATCCAAGTACTATGTTTTTCAATTATTAATCAAAATAAATTTATTAAAATTAATATAAATCTATTTTAATTTTAGTTTTACTAATGTTTAAATATTTAGATGATGATTTTTTTTAATTAATTAAAATAAATTATGATTTCACTTAAATCATTGAAATTAAAAATTAAAAATATATGTTTAATTATTTATATTTCTATTATAAATTATGAAACTTTACAAAAAAATATTGATCTATAAGGAGAATGATGAATGTCTGGTTTATAAATCTTAAAAAATCATCTTAAAAAAATATCTTCATTTATAATATATTTTTTTATTAAATATTAAATAAAGAATAATAATTTATATTATTTATTTAAAATTAAAATAAATAATTATATTTATAAATTTAATAATTAATAGTTGATTTGAAAAAGAGATTATATATATATATATATATGAACTTTGGATCTCATGGTTTACACAATACTTCATAACAAAGAAATCACCAATTAAACTACCCAATGGACAAAGGAATTTTTTCTTAAATATAATTATTATATTTATTTTATTTAATATTAGAGAAAAATATATTTATTTTCTACATAATATAAATTCATTTAATTATAAAACATCAAATTATCTTAAATCATTTTTAGTATATATGATACAAAAGTTAATAGTTCCTTTCAAATTCCGAAGGACTCGTTTTGTTGTTATCCAATGGCTTTCAAGAGATTTAACCATGGATTGACTTATGATACTAACTAAATATGCTATTTTTGGCCTAGTTGGAATGAGATAGTTTAGACTTCCCACTAGCTTATGATACAATGTACCATCCACCTCTCATGTCCCCTCATCACTGTAGAGTTTGGCATTATGTTCTAATGGTATTAATAATGTTATATATGATTCCATTTTGAATCTTTTGAGTAGCTCCCTAGTATATTTACTCTGTGTAATGAA
This sequence comes from Pinus albicaulis, assembly GCA_034641835.2. NCBI lineage: Eukaryota > Viridiplantae > Streptophyta > Pinopsida > Pinales > Pinaceae > Pinus > Pinus albicaulis. The sequence goes on along the minus strand of JAXQQM020092445.1, from coordinate 92,373 downwards.
TGTCCAACCAACTTCTCTCCACATCTCAAGACCTAAGCAATAATGCAATTCATCAAGGTCTTTCATTTAAAACACATGTGACAATTTTCCTTAAACTTCATCAATTAACTTAGAAGCATTTCTTGTTATAATAAGATCATCAACATACAAGGAAATCACAATAACATGCCCCTTTTGATCTAATTTAATATACATATTAGGGTCACTTTTGATTTGCATAAAACTTTTTAAAGAAATAAAGAATCAATCTTCTCAAACCAAGTTCTTGGTGTGTCTTTTAATCCATATAAAGCTTTCTTTAACTTGAAAACAAGGTGCTCTTGACCCTTTTTAACAAAATCTTTTGGTTGAACAAGATATACTTCTTCTTTAGGTCCTTATTCAAGAAGGAATAATTAACATTCAGTTGATGCAATTCCCATTTATGTTTTGTTGCTAAAGAAATCATCAATTTAATTGTATATAACTTAGTAACGGGTGAAAATTTTTCTTCATAATCAATTCCCTCTTTCTGTGAGTAGCCATTTGCAAGAAACTTGGGTTTGAATAACCATTTAAAACCTATAAGTACTTTAATTTTTAGGAAATTTTGTTTATTCCCAAGTATCATTTTTCATTATAGACTCATATTCTTCTTTCATTACATCTCTCCACTCTTTATGCTCATTAGATTCTTTGAAATTCCATTGAAATTCAAAGGGTCTAGTCATTAAGGAATAATATTTAAATCTTACTTGTGGTTAAGTTTGACATGATGGCCTTCTTGCTACTTTGTTTCTTTCATCTCTTCTCCTTCTTTGTGGTGAATCATCTCTTCCTCTTGGTGTGTTGTGGCTGCTAAAGGAGTCACATGTCACTAGATTCTTCCTCCTCTCGATGTTCTTGCATATCATCTGCTTCCTCTTTAACATCATCATACTCATAAGGAATAAACCATGCATCAAATTTGTCGTCCTTATGGCCTTCATTTGCTAGCTCATGAAATAATACATCTCTGCATGCAAATATTTTATGTTTGCAATGATCAAACAATTTATAAGATTATGATAGTAACCTATGAAAATACACTTTATAGCTTTTGCATCAAGTTTCATCCTATTTTCTTTCAGAACATGAGAGAATGCTTTACTTCCAAATATTTTGAAATGGATTACTATTGATTTATAACCATAAAGTGCTTCAAAAGGATTCTTATGATCTAAAATTTTAGTTGGACTTCTATTTTTCAAGTAAACAATAGTGTTAACACCTTTAGCCCAAAAGGAATTGGTAATATTTTGATCTTCCTTTCAACTACTCCATTATGGTGCAGAGTAGATGGTATTATGTATTGCTATATAATTCCATGGGATTTGTAGTACTTGATGAATTCATTTGAAATATATTTTCCCACTTAATTTTATTGGAGGATCTTGATGTATTTCCCTATTTTCTTTTTAACTATACTTTTGAACTCCTTAAAATATTCAAATACATCACTCTTATTTCTCATGAAGTATACTAATGTATATTTCGTACAATCATCAATAAAGATCAAGAAGTAATATGTTCCACCTAAAAATCTGGTCTGCATAAGACCACATACATATGTATGCACAAGTTCTAGAACATCCCTTTTCCTTTTATCTATGTGAGTATGGAACCCTTCCCTATGTGTCTTCCCTTATACAAACACTTCTCATGCAAGATATTCATTGTTATGTATTCGAAGCCCTTCTACCATTCCTTGCTTTTATAGTAGTAATAGATCATGATAATTAATGTGGTCATACCTTTGATTCCAAAGCGTTTGTGTTGTCATTATTGTGGATGTCAATGCTTGATGAATTTTGGTTCTAACATTGAGCTTATATAAACCTCCAATTCTAACCCTAACTGTAATGACCTTAAAATAATCATGCATGTCTTTCACTACACAATTTGAATTTACAAATTCTACATTCAAGTCTTAATCTGATATAGTAGAGACTGGGATTGTAGTATCCTTAATACCAAGCATATACATCACATTTTGAATTATTTTAACACAACCATTACGTAATGTCATTGATACATCACCATACCCTTTAATTGCATATGAACGATCATCCCCAAGATATATATTTGTAATAGCCATGGTCAAAAATCCATGTAAAAAAATATAAGACCAAGGCCATGGGACATATATTCCAAGTTGAGTGTTGGGAAAAACATCATAGTGGGTGTCATTTCGGTTTATTACAGCTAAGGAAATTTGCAAAGGCAATGGCAAAGGCTTTGGAAAGGCAAAGTGGTAATAATTGGCATTTTATTTATGAAAATAATGGAAAATAAGAGAAAACGAAGGTGAAAGGTCACAGGTTGCATGTGAGGAGGAAATTGAAGGAAAATAATGGAAAATGAAGAAAATAGAGGCCTCATTGATAAAAAAATCTTCTGAGAATAAGTTGGTAGCCTTTTTTTTCAGACCACTTATGGCTTTCATTCTATTCTCTCTCTCATACTCTTGGACACTTAGAGTTTTTCTTGGAGCACTCTTGGAGGAGTGTGACATACATTGGATTTGGAGAAAGAAGGCAAAGGAAAGAAAGAAAGTGCAATGGGACATCAGGATCAACAACTACAACTTGATTTCTTTGCAGGTATCGAGTTTCTGTATGGTTTCCTTGCTAGTTTTGGCATGCATGACACATGAGTGTTGTTTCTTGGTTATGAGTTGTCATTGACATGAAGGGTTGCCTGATTGCCTAACAGTGGTTTTTCCTAGCCTTGCCATTTCCTATATAACCATGGTGTTGTGAGTGTCTTCCTTTTTTTTCTATTTGGTTCTCATTTACCTATGGTTGTGGGTTGAGTTACTAGTTCCTGGAAACCTTGGTTGAACAAACGCTATGAAATCCCTTAACATCTTGGGTTGAGTTACTAGTCTTGGGAGCCTTGGTTGGAAAAAAGCTCTTGAAGCCCTTGGTGGGTTGAGTTACTAATCCTAGAAACCCTAGTTGGACAAATGCTATGGAAGCCTAACAATAGCTGTGGGTTGAGTTACTAGTCATGGAAGCCATGGTTGGAACAAACACTCTCGAGCCATGGATAACTTGGTTAGAGACCGATCTGGTGATGGTTAGTGATGTCTGACTGTGAGGTGGAATCATTGGTTAAGGGTTGAGGTGGTTGGCCTCCGGAATCCCTGGTTTGGTTTTGCTTGATGTGTTTCATGGGAGCCCACATTCATGCTTGGAATATTGCATGGGGTTGACTGGCTGAAATAAATATTTGGTTCAGCCTAGTCTATGGTTCGGTGGTATGTGGAAGTCCCTGAATTGGTTGGATTTGCATATGTTAATAAGAGTTATTTTTCCCTTAGTATTTTCATGAGTAAAGGTACTTGATGTTATGTGGCTTTAATTTTTATTTCCTCATTGATATATCTCTGGTTATTTGTTGGTTATAAGCATGTTTTATGATATTTATGATGTATGGATCTCATCATGTTTTGATTAGTATGTGAAACAATAATGAATGAATGACCTAGGGGAGAGAGGTCAATTCTTGGACACATTGGTGAAGATGGGCCCTCATGCCACCTGGACTGCCACGCACCCTGTATGACAGTTGGTCATCTACTGCGGGCACGTGTCAGGTGTGCGTTCCACATTTTTTGTCAGTTTACAACTACTCCAACTAGTCACATCCCAGTCATTACTGGAGGCTTGTCGAAGAAGGCTCATTTTTCACTCTGGGGCTAATCTGTGTGTGTTTTCCTGTCCGGTTGTTGCACTTCGCTGCTCTGATGCTCGACACATCTAGCTCCACCCTTCGCATGCTTAGTCTTGGGTTATGAAGCATCTGTGTTCCTGGTTCGAGCACTTGTGGTCCTGGTTCGAGCTTGGGGTTTGAAGTTGGTGGTTATACCTCGCTCTATGGTGGTTATACCTTGGCTCTATGGTGGTTATATCTCGACTCTGTGGTGGTTATACCTCGGCTTTGTGGTGGTTATACCTCAGCTTTGTGGTGGTTATACCTCAGCTCGGTGGCGTATATGGTGGGTTCGGCTCTGCGTGGTTATACTTGTGTTCGACTCTGTGGTGGATATGGTGGGTTCGTCTCTACGTTGTTATATCTGCGTTCGACTCTGTGGTGGTTATACCTCGGCGAACTTGGTGGAAAACAATGGTTATTTTCGTGCTCGAAATTGTGTTTTCAGGTCAGTGTGTTGCGTTTTTCAGTGTGGGTTACAAATTTTTTTAATGTTTGTGTTGCCTCCTCTGTGAATAGTTGTATTTTGATGGGTTTTTCATTATTTGCAGGTCAATGCAGTTGGCAAGGAGGAAGGCAAGGAGAGGAAGCCTAGGAGAGCATTCGTAAGGTAGGACTTTCTCCTACCAGTCATATGCATGTGTTTTTTAACACATTTAACTTGAATGATACGTTTCTCTGTTGAGCTTGTTTACTATGTTTTTAAACACTTGGGTTTTGTGTAAATTGACTGGTTTTTTAACACATTTAACTTGAAGGATATGTTTCTCTGTTGAGATTTTTCCCTGTGTTTTTAAACACTTGGGTTTTGTGTAAATTGACTAGTTTTTTAACACATTTAGGGTAGGGTTTTGTATAAATTGACTAGTTGTGTAAATTGACTGGTTTTGTGTAAATTGACTGGTTTTGTGTAAATTGATTGGTTATGTAAATTGACTGGTTTTGTGTAAATTGACTAGTTTAGGGTAGGGTTTTTGTGTAAATTAAAAGGAATCAGATAGTTCCACCTCTATGGGAGTAATAAAAGCATGACTGGTTTTTTAACACATTTAGGGTTTAGGGTTTTGTGTAAATTGACTGGTTCTTTTTGTGTAAAATCTGTGAAACAATTGGTTAAATTGTGATATTTTGACGTTGAAATGTTTTTAACATTTAGGGTTTAGGGTTTTGTGTAAATAGCCTGGTTCTTTTTGTGTAAAATCTTTGAAACATTTGGTTAAATTGTGATATTTTGATGTTGAAATATTTTTAACATTTAGGGTTTAGGGTTTTGTGTAAATTGATTGGTTCTTTTTGTGTAAAATCTACGAAAAAATTGGTTAAATTATGATATTTTGATGTTGAAATATTTTTAGCATTTAGGGTTTTTTGTAAATAGATTGGTTCGTTTTGTGTAAAATCTACGAAACAATTGGTTAAATTGCGATATTTTGATGTTGAAATATTTTTAACATTTAGGGTTTAGGGTTTTGTGTAAATTGACTGGTTCTTTTTGTGTAAAATATGTGAAACAATTGGTTAAATTGTGATATTTTGATGTTGAAATATTTTTAACATTTAGGATTTAGGGTTTTTTGTAAATTAACTGGTTATTTTTGTGTAAAATCTGTGAAACAATTGGTTAAATTGTGATATTTTCATGTTGAAATATTTTTAACCTTTAGGGTTTAGGGTTTTGTGTAAATTGATTGGTTCTTTTGTGTAAAATCTGGAAAACAATTGGTTAAATTGTGATATTTTGATGTTGAAATATTTTTAACCACCACAGAGCCGAAGTATGTTAATAATGTTTTATATTCTGTACATGTTTTCAATTAATTTTATATTTTAAATAAGAATTAAATTGACATTTTAAATGGTAAAAAAAATTAAAGAAGATCGACTTTTTCTAAAAATAAAGATTTTATACTGTACATTACAGTCCAGTGCATCACATATAATCTTCATACAGGTAGGGCAAAGCAAGAACTGCCTTAGGTAATAGCTCTAGCATGTATAGTAGCTGTAGAGTATAGTCTTTTAGTTATATGACCTTAGCGAATGAAGTTTCATTTTCATTAGTGTTGAAGATTGGTACTGAAACTTGGAGTTCTTGTTGTGTATGGTGTTAAAATCTATACATATAAGATAGTTGTAGTTCATTCATTTATCTGGATTCAGATCCAGTCATCATGAATAGTTTTTATTGTTGTAGTTAAACTCTTAGCTTTGATTAGCTTTATCTCTTATAAATATGACTGCTATAGACTTTTAGCTATATAAACTACCTTAGGTAATAACTCTAGTCTATATAGTAGCTGTTAGAAGTAAATAGGAAAATAGATAGAATGGTTTTGACACCAACAATATTGTGAAATTTAAAAATTTAAGGTGCACAAATTTAATAAATTATCTTTAGCAGTCTCATACTTCTATTGTTTCATTTGTTTTTCCATTGTAACCTTTCAGCAGTCTCATACTTATGTTGTTTCATTTGTTGTTTCATTGCAACCTTTCATTAGCCTCATACTTTCGTTGTTTCATTTGTTGTTTCATTGCAACCTTTCAGCAGTCTCATACTTATGTTGTTTCATTGCAGCCTTTCAGTAGTTTCATACTTATGTTGTTTCATTGCAACCTTTCTATTCATTGAGCATACCAAGTCTATCAGATGACTGCTTTGTAATGGGCCATAATGCTTTGTAGATGCAGTGAAACTGGTTTTTTTCAATGTCTTATATCAACTTGGGGTTTGAAGTTGTTGGGATGAGGATCATGTACATAGAATAAGATGTTTGTGTTCATTTGTCGATTGGAAACCTTTTTCACGGTTTCAATGTCTTATATTGGAGAAGGCAAGTAATAATCTACGCTTATTTTGTTTTAATGGTGTCATTGATGATTGGGTTTATGCCTTTGCAAGTGAGCAAGTTAGAAATGGGTTACATTGTCAGTTTTTTAACTCCCAAGGACTACAAGATATATTTTTGTAGAAATTAGAAATTTTTTGATACATACTAATTAAAATTTAAGAATTATGATATAGGCTATGGTAAGTGTTGAGTTCTTTTAAATAAGCAATTATAACTTCAATAGATTAACAAAATTGTAGCAATTCGAAACTGTTTGATACATACTAATTTCGTGAGGCAACCCAAAAGGATTCTTCCCAACATCCATGGATTTTATCCTTAGCAAACCTATTTCATCCTTACCAAAATCACAGTGTGTTGTGGTTACAAAAATTAAGTCATGCCACCCCTATGCTTGATGCCTTCCATTTCTTGCATTGCCCAAAAATGTTGAGTTGACTTCCTGACCCAAGTATGGTGGATTTCCCAAGATTGGATGATTAGGATGTGCCTAAATTTTTCCATATGCTTGACTCCAGTTTTCTCCTTGTATCCATGGTGGGATTGAGTATCCCAAGTGTCCACTTATGTTACTAACCCCAGCACTGACTATAGGTGTCATATAAACACAGTTAGGATTCAAACTTGCATTGGTAAGGGTATAAGAGGTGGGCCTAACCCTTTCCTGATAGCAGGGGACTTCGATGTTAATTAGGTCTTGGTATGATGGTGTCTACTCTACAATGTGGTCCAACATGTTAGACATCAACATATTTTCCTCAAACTTGCTTGAACCATGGTCTTCCCTTCTTGGCACCCCTTCTCCTTTTCCCAACTCTAGTTGATCCTTTCTTGCCTCTCTCTCTTTCCTTGTCAATTTCTTTTAATGTTCCTTATCTTCCCTTTATTTTTATCTTTCCAACCTTTCCTTTGCTCGAGCTTCTGATTTTGCAATCCCTGCATCCCTCTTTTCATTTGCTAACTCCTTCTTTCTATTTTTAGCTTCCTCAATTTCATTCTTTTTACATTCAGACTCGAAAATTAAATTCATATAATCTTCAGATGTGAGAAATTGTGAACTCCTCCCTAAAAAAAGGTAATCTGATGTTGTGTTCCTTGATGGGGCCTTCACTCTCTCTACTGGTAGCTTTAGGAATGCACCAAGTAATCTCTACTTTTTTGTTGCCCCATGCTCCTCCGGACCTGACACTTGGATTTCATCCTCCAGGACAACTGATTGGCCCCCATTGTTGTCTTATTCAGGTACTGTGGAACCTCAATATCCACAGGTTTTTTTGTCAAGTGAAAATTGGCACATACAATTGAATAAGCTCCTCTTCCAATGATCTATTGTCCACAAAATAATGAACAAGTTCGGTGTTCAACCCTGATGGTTGTGAAGGCATGTCCATGCTTTCCTCATTAGTGGTAGATACATTATTTCCATTGATATTCATCACGGCATCTGCCAACCATGATGGTGTGTTTACTTGGGTTGGCATGATCAATTTCTCATTGTGTAATTCTGTTGCATTTTCATTCCCTTGATCAACTGCATCACATGGAATATCACATGCATAATTTCTAGGTGGTTCAATGGGTGTGACAGCCTCATTGATATTGTTATTTGGTTCATGACTGAACTGTGTCTCACTGACATGGTCATCATCATCACCATAGAAAAAACCTTCAGAAAGGGACATTATACCTTTAGCAGCAGCTACATCTTCTTAGGCACCGACATGGTCTTGTAAGTTCTTTGCTTCTTTACCTTCCACTTCAAATGCTTGGTTACAACCAGTATCATGCATAAGAGCATCAAAATTAAGTGGCCATATACCAGTCCTCCTAAATCTAGCCTTGATATTAGAAGGTGTGAGAGCCTTTTAAATGCTTTACTTGCAAGCTCAACTAACTCAAACCTCTTTACTTCCACCCTTGGATTCTTTGCCATCCATGAAGCTAGCTCGACCCTAAAATAGTTCTTGAAAAGCCCAAACATGCTCACATCAAGGGGCTGCAATCTATGAGTGGTATGATCCGGTAATGTTAACAGGTCAATGCCGAATTTATTGGCCTCCTCGATTTTCTTCACAACCATGTAGCTTCCATGGCCATTGAAAATTAGTAAGTGTACATTTTCAGGCGAAACACCACCCAGTATAGAAGTAGCAAAGTGGCAAAGCCAATTCAGGAATAGTTCCTTTGTCATCAGTATATGTGGATGTGCAACCATGCATGCACCTAGTTCACAATTCTATATATAATTTTTTAGTTGAGTTTTACCTTTAAATAGATAAAATCCTGGTATTGATGAACCAATTGCATTGACACAGGCAATAATTGTGATCCACTCCATGCTCTTGGGAAATATCTTAGGCACATTTCTACTCACTCTCTTGGCAATTACCCGCATACCATAATTTTGTCTTGCCTGTAAGCCTGTTTCATCACAATTCCATATATGGTCTGGGGCATATGAGTGTTGCTCATATGCAACAAAAAGAGTGTTATAGAACTTGGAAACAATTGGATGTCGTAGATTTAAATCCCTGTCTCTGTTAAGGCCCTTTGTTGTACGTAACACAAGGTCTAGATGCCTCTTTTTAAACCCACTCCACCATGAATTACCAGGAAAACCATATTTAAAGGGGTTTTGCCTCCCTTGAAAGATTTGAGCTACAATGGATTTAAGTGGTATAAGCTCTAACCCATGTCCCAATTGGGCCATCTCCTTACATCACTCGACCACCTCATCCTCCTCCTCTTCAGTCATAACTGTAACAGGCCCTCTACACTTTGTATTAGTCAATCCATTTATCCAATAATGTATGTTAGAGGCAGCAATACCATGTTTTTTTGCAAATGCACGAATTGAATATCCCTTAAACTCGATGTCATCAATTGCAACGAGCATGTCTTTCTTTGTCCAGCCTCTAATGGCACTGCTTTTCTTTGTTGAACTTTCACCTTGCACTGTGGTTGAAGGTGGCTCTGTGACTGATGGTGGGCTGGGACGATTTGCTACCACAGAGTCCTTTTCAACTAAATTGCAAGGATCATTGGGAGCATTGACATCCTCATCTGATGAACTACTCCACAGCTGGGCCCCCCTCATCCCTCGCCTCCTGTTCCTTATCCGATCTTCAATAGAAACTCTTAGCATTGCTCCAACAACCTATAGATTTACCACAAAAATTTGATTTAAAATTGTATTCGAGTACAACATGAGTAATAAATTTGATAAGTATGACAGCACAACTATATAGAGTAAACTATATTTATGTATGAATTCCAATATTAGCATGAGAAAGATAAGTAATACCTATTGATTGTTAATAACATGGCATCTTCTGTTGTTTGTTGTGAACTTTTGCATTTGTGTAGGCAACTTGGTATTTTACTCAAAGGAGCTCAGGTTGCATCTGAGTGTATAATGTGTTATAACCAAGGATTTTATCTTAATGATAAAACCAAACCTAGTAATCCATTCATATCAATTAATAATTTTGTGAATTAATTGACATTGAAGTGGAACAGACATGGTTTACCTGAACAGTTGAATTTGGATTACATTGTTACTTTGAATTATTGCTATATTATATTTCAATTATGTATGACTTATAACATGAACATGAGAAAGATAAGTGATACCTATTGACTGTTAACAACATGGTTGTAAGAAACATGGCATCTTCTATTGTTTGTTGTGAACTCTTGCATTGGTGTAGGAAACTTGTGCATTTTGTATTTTGAAGTTAATATGGTTGTAAGCAACATGGCATCTTCTAAGTTAACATGGTTGTAAGCAACATGGATGTAAGTTAACATGGTTGCAAGCAACATGGTTGTAAGAAACATGGCTATAAGTTAACATGGATGTAAGTTAAAATGGCATCTTCTATTGTTAACATGGATGTAATTTTACATGGCTATAAGCAACATGGTTGTAAGTTAACATGGTTGTAAGTTAACATGGCTGTAAGAAACATGGCATCTTCTATTGTTTGTCGTGAACTCTTGCATTTGTGTAGGCAACTTATGCATTTTTTACATTGAATAGAAATAAACTTTCTTGAAAACCCTAGGGGACTAACAAAAACATAGGGAAAATATTTCCCCAGAACCTTACAGACTAGTTCTATTTTCAGTGGGAAAGATGAACTTTGAATTGTGTAAGAGACAAGTGTAACCCTCATCTGATTTTGTGATTGGAATTTGACAAGTGTAAGGCTTAAATATGTTGAAGCCTTGATTTACTCTTCTAAAACAGAAATTAGGAGTTACTCTTCCAAAACAGAAATTAGGAGTTGACTTCTTGTGTTGTAAATAGACTTCTAAGGGTGTTTGCATGAGCTATGTTTTATTCATGGTAGTTCAACCCCTATTTTATACTTTTTGGCATATTAGTTTTAAAGACTTTTAACGAGAGCTCGAGCCATGTGTGTGGCTATGGGAACAATGGAATATTTTAAGGCACTACTTACTAGTCTTGTTTTGAGCCTCACTTCGAACTTCAATGATTTTGTTCATTGAACACAGTGACTTAGGGGAAATCTAGAACTAAAGTAATTGCAGTAAAAAAAACTTGGCATAGATACAGTCTATAGAGAGTACATGTGCTATGGAGTTTCTATAAATAAATTTCATCATATTTGAAATGGAATTGGCCTATGAAATTGAACATATATTTTTTGGTTGCATTAAGACAAGCTTGGTGACTTTGTTAAATTCCATCTATTGGGGGAAAGGGTTGAATGTTTTATGCAACTCTTTACACATAAGTTCTCTAAGGCTTAATTTTACAGTCACCTTAATTTTATAGTCACTTCCATAGAGGTATTGACTTCGCAATAAAAACTAACTAGATAGGTCATTCATAGTTTCTGGTTAAGTTCATATTGAAGCCTTTGTACTGGTGTATAGGTATTGACTTAGCAAGAAAATATAACTAGACAAGACATTCATAGTTTTTGGTTAAGTTCATATTGAAGCCTTTGTACTGGTGTAGAGGTATTGACTTGGCTATAAAATTTAACTAGACAGGACATTCATAGCTTATGGTTAAGCTCCTATTGAAGCCTTTGTACTAGTGACATAGAACAACTAGACTCTAGCACACCTAGGTTCCTCTAAAAGAACTTTTAAAAAGTGCTTCTAAGAAACTATAAATAGTGCTTCTTAGGCTCTTCATGATCTCAGCCTCTTAGCATAGGTTTAACTATGTTGAAGCCTTGATTTACTCTTCTAAAACGGAAACTAGAAGTTGACTTATTGTGTTGTAAATGGACTTCTAAGAGTGTTTGCATGAGCTTTGTTTTATTTTTTATCCTTTTATTCAGACCCTAAATATAACTTCCTAACAAAGACATGTCTTAGAAATAAAATTTGAAACAAAGACAGTTACATAAAGAAAAATTTTAAATTGAGCAGTTTCTTTTTAAATTAAGTTGCTTCCTAATTTATGGATGAGTGCACTCCATGTCCATCTATCTATCTATTTGTGGAATAATGATCTCTGCCTTTGTTGTCAACACTTCAGCTTTTTACACTGTTTCTAGCTTTCTCTTGCATGGTTGTGGGATTTCCCTGATTAATTTGTCTAGGCTGTGAGGATAGAAGCCATAAAGTTACTAAACTAAGCTCCAATAAGCATATACTAGCAGTTATATAATATATAACTTATAATCTTAGCTTGGTTTCTCAACTAAGATAATGATAAAGTACTCAATATAATAAAATTATTCAACAAAAACATATATGTCTCTACCAACCAATGAAGAGAATGAATGTAACACTGTGCACACACACTGTCTGTATGTCTCCAACAACTGATGAATATAATGAATGTAACACTATCTGAACACTTCGATTGTATGTCTATAAAATGAATGGAACATTGTCTGAAAAACGATTGTATGTCTACAAAATGAATGGAACACTGTCTGAAAATTTTGATTGTATGTAAATACTCTGATTGTATGTAAATACTCTGATTGTATGTCTGCAACAGTTGATGAGTAGAATGAATGCTTCAAATGAAAAACAGTAAGCGTTGATTTTTTATAGTTTTATGATCTAGAATTTAATTGGTAGGGAAGATTGGCATGGATTTCCATCTCCCAAATTCAAATTTGTGTTGTGGATTGATTTGTACATGATCCAATGGATGATAAATGGTTGATCCTGATGCTTTCTTGTGATTTCTTGAATTTAATTCCTCAATTGAAATGCTTTCCTAATGTTTAATTCTTGAATTGAAAGGTTGGGTGAACTATTTCCTCAATTGAATGGTGTCATTTAATGTCTTTAGTAGGTTGAATGGTTAAACAAACATGTACATATGGCTGACACACATTTCACCTATTCTTGTGTAGGTGTTACCCAACAATCGGATGTGTTGCCCCAATGCAAAATTAGTGGGTGATTGTTTAATGGGATAGCTATACTTTTGGATGGAAAGCATTGTAATGTTTTGTAGTGCATTTTGACTTAGTTGGTAATTAAGAACTGAAGGTACTTGAGACAATAGGCCTTGTCAACTTGTGATGTTAAGGCTTGGTGTTTGACAATTGTTGGTCCAATCAAAATCTGGGCCCATTTTTTATTTGAAAAGAGGTGGATAACTTGTTATGATTTTCAAGCACCTCCCACTCAGTTAAACAAATTAAGATCTAGCTTATACTTAACTGTGTGGAATTCAATACTTGAAACAGGTGTATGTGTTTTAAATTGTTTTAATGCTTTAAGTGTGAGGAATTAAACTTTTGTTTTTGCTGATATTAATAATGTACAACAACCATAAAGTGAAGCAAATAAGCATCAACACATAACAACAAATTTAATAAAGGAGTTCACCCGAATATCGTGGGCTACGTCTCCTTGAGCCTATGTCAACTGACTTGGCCCTTTGGGATTATGATGGAAAATTTTCTTTTACAAGTTACTAAATCAACTCCAATGGTTATCTAAACTAAACCAATGGGTTTAGAATACCATCATATGCCTGGAATGGATGCTATCTCTCTGAAGATAGACCTAGGTTCCCTTAGACTTGGCCTCTTCTGTCGACACCCTTAAGCTTCCTTGAGCTTATATGTGGCACTAAATCCTTAAGAAATCATTTTTTGTCCCTGAAACCTCACCTACTATCTCCAACACATATCATACATCCAAAATATACTGATTGTTTGCTCAAAATGAGCTCTGGCTCCCCAATCTAGGCCTCCATCCACTGTTGGCCCTATGCTGCCCAAAACTTCCCTGTGGCTTCTCGACCTTCAAAAGTCTCCAATTGACTCTGAAAATCATTCCATTGGATTCATAATTTCAAAAATAGTCAGAATAGACTATTCAATTGCTGAAATTAGCCTCCGGCTACTCCAGTTACGCCTCCAACACCTGGTGGCACTCCCTAGCTCTGGCTCACTAAAAACTTTTCTGAAGCATATTGCCCTTAAAAATTATTCAAAAGCTTCTAAAAATCATTTCATTGGATTTATAAGGTTCAAAATAGTCAGAATATACTACTGTTTTGTTGAGAATGGATATTGGCTGCTCTGGATAGCCCTCATTCTCCTGCTGGCCCTTAGTGACCCTAGTGGCTCTTGGAACTTCCATGAAGCATCTTGGCCTTCAGAAGTCCTCTATTGGCTTTAAAAACCTCACTATTAGCTCCATAATTTATGAAACATCCAAAAATGACTATTGGTTTCCTGAGTAAGGCCTCTAGCTGCCCTAGCTAGGCCTCTTTCTATTTCTGCCTCCTAGTGGCCCTAGTAGCCCCTAGAACTTCTCTAAAGAAAAACCATGCTCATAAGTCCTCTGATGGCTCTGAAACCCTCACCAATGAGTCTGGAATGTCCAAGAAAGTCAAAATTTACTATTCACACTCCGAGAATGGTCGAATAATGCTCAAGATAGAGCATAAACAATTTTTTCCCAGTAACCTCTAAAACAACTCCACTAAAAATGGAGCAACTCCACTTAACTGGAGTTATTTTGGAAAAATCCACAAATTTTGGGGTGTGCTACTATTTTACCGCCAATTTAAACTATAACATTAAATTTTTTGGTTAGGTGGTTGGACACATGTCCTTCCCCTCTGCGGTTATGGTGACCATTTGTGGAACTAAGGGCTTGAACCACGGTGGATAAGCGTTAACCCCGGTTGGAAGAGTGGTAACTGCACAGAGGAACTATTGCACGTGATAAGGTTTTGAACGACAAAGTTTATGCTAATGAAGTCGTTGGTTAATTTTTATGTCATGGTTCCATTGTATACCATGTTACCACACATTTTAACATCAATGGTTGCGGACAGTTAAAGGTTTGTGCTAGTAGTTTAGCCCATGGATCATGGACATAGTCCTATGGGGGAGGGGCTGGCCCCTGCACTCCCCAACTTACCAAACGGTCTAACAATATAATATACCCGACGACTATATATGTTAAGTCGTAACATAGCGCGATTGGTCGAGACCTTTGCATACAGGCCGAAGGTCGTAGGGTCGAACCTGGCGGGACCTCTCCCAAAAATTTTAGCTCACCTCTAAGGGGACACGTGAAGGCCTTAGGGCTGGCCACGTGTCACCCTTTGATTGGCCCGAACCCAACTGTCTAGTGATATAATGCCACTTGTCAACCTATGACTAGACCAGAAGGAATATTTTGAGGAATATTCCCTAGAATATTCTTTTTGCTGATTGTACAAATGCCCAGTCAAACCTGGTCAACTGTCAAAATTTGTTGTTTACTGGACTTTTCAAAATGCGATAACTTCTTCATACGGTGTCGGTTTTTCGAACCGTTCATGACGCCGAAATCAGGAAGACGAGATTTATCTATTCACTCAGGTTAAACACACTTTCAAACACTTTTAAATTTGAGCTATCACTTAGGTCCTTGATCTGAATCTGATCACTCCTCCCCATTACGAATATTTTGGAACCCAAAACACTGATTACCTATTTAGTAAATGAGAGTATAGAACCCTCACATTTCCAGCCTCCTTACACTTTTCCTTGCTTGGCTTAGTGCCTTTAAGCCCCAACTCGAAGGTAGTCAACACTTCCCTTCTTTGATACTCTTGTCCTCCTATCAAGAATTGTGTCTTCCTTGCTCACCCAAAAATTTATGGCGAAAAATCTTCATAGAAGGTAGCTAAACATAAATTCCATGATCATCAATCAAAGGTGGCTTAAACAAACGTAATTTTTCAACAGAAATACATACATGACTGAAATTTGCATATGTACAAATGAATGTATGTCTTACTAGGTTAAGAAGTCAAACCACTTCTTACCAAGCCACTTCCATGGCGATTTTTGTTGTTGAAAATATTCTTCTTGTGAAACATCTGTTCTCACATCAATGATGGAATCTTTGGCTCCATTCACACCAGTATTTTTATCCTCTTGCTTCAAATTCTTGGGATGCTTAGTTGGATGCAATGTCCAACATTGGGCAATTAAATTTCCCCTCTTATGGAAATGTGTGCAAGTCTTTTGCACATTTTTTGCAAGTTTCCTTCGCTTCAACTGTTTCCTATATGCCTTCATCCTCTTCCAACATTTTGAAACTTCATGGTTACAGAAACCACAATAGGAACAACAATTATTTCTTCCTTTCTTGCATGCATATTTACCATGCTTAACATAAACATAATCAACTTGAATATGGGAAGAATTATACCTCAAATGTTGCTTTGCATGTCCATCTCTTTTACCTTCTTGAGGAGATGAACTTGAAGAGGTTCCAACTTTATTTTGAAGACCAACATCAGTTTTCATGTCTTGATAGCTGTCAAAAATCTCTTGCTCGCCATAAGTTGCATGTCCATTAACATCTTGCTGCAACATAGACTTCAATAAATGGCAATCAACTTGAAAACAAACTTGACATTTTGTGGTTTAGAACTTGCAAAAAAAGTTCTTTTTGGAGTTGTCTCAAATTCCTTCATGGCTGTAGAGTTTTCTCCATAATATTGAACATAGCCTAGACCAAATTTCTTATGCCTTTCCTTAACCAAAATAGGATCAATCATGCCTTGTGCATGTTTTCCTAGACCCTTGCCTTCATAGCCCATTTTTAACTTGGACCCTATACCTCTAGTGTGTTTTTCAAATGAACCTACACATCTATCTGAAGAGGAATTTGAAGACAAATTCGAGTGATTTACCTCTGCTTCAAGCATGTGCTTGGTTAAGGCCTCTTCTGCATGATGGAGCTGCATATCCATCTCATGCATTCTTTGAAGAGGTCCTTCTTTCTCTTGCTTCATAGCAACCAATTTCTCATGAATTCTAGTGCTTTCCCTTCCATCTTCATACAAAAATTTCACCATATCCTTCAGGATGTAGAAGTCTCGCTTCATCTCTTCATCAAAAAATCTTGTAAAAGAGGAGGATTTAGAAACCTCACTTGATGAAGTTGTCATCCTTATGTAAATGAATTAAGGAACTTCTACAAAAATTCACAAAGCTTTCAAAAACAATTGACAAAGCTTCTAAAAAATATGGTTGTAGATTGAAGCTCTTTTCTACAGCTTGTATCTCTTCTTCAAACACCCTCTTTTGTAAACAATCCCTCTTGTGCTTCAAGGGTTGCCTTGAGGTCTTTTGGGTAAGGATAATTCCTTCAGCCTTCTTCCTTCTCGTCCTCTTCTGGACTTAGCTAACCATAACTCCCCTTCACCTCTAGCAAACTCAAACTTGTAAGCATCAGTCAATTTGAAAACATTTAAATTCTTTGCACCATTAAACACCTTTCAAGTCAAATAAGCAACCTACTGCTCTGTCAAGAAAGCAACCTCGTGCTCTTGTCAAGTAAGAAACCTAGTGCTTTGATACCACCTGATTTGAAAAATGGGTGGATAACTTCTTATTCTTTTCAAGCACCTCCCACTCATTAAAAAAAATTAAGATCTAGCTTATACTTGATTGTGCAGAATTGAAAACTTGAAATAGGTATATGTGTTTTAAACTGTTTTAATGGTTTAAGTGTGAGGAATTAAACTTTTTTTTGTTGATATTAAGCATGTACAGCAACCATAAAGTGTAGCAAATGAGAATCAACACATAACAATAAATTTAATAAAGGATTTCACCAGAATATCGTGGGCTACGTCTCCTTGAGCCTATGTCAACTGACTTGGCTCTTTGGGATTATGATGGAAAATTTTCTCTTACAAGTTACTAACTCAACTCCAATGGTTATTTGAACTGAACCAATTGGTTTAGAATACCATCATGCCACTGGAATGGTTGCTATCTCTCTGAAGATAGACCTAGGTTCCCTTAGACTTGACCTCTTCTGTCGGCACCCTTAAGCTTCTCTAAGCTTCTCTGTGGCACTAAATCCTTAAGAAATAATTTTCTTTCCTTGAAACCTCACCTACTATCTCTCGCACATATCAAACATCAAAAATAGACTAAATATTTGCTCAAAATGAGCTCTGGCTCTTCAATCTAGGCCTCCATCCACTGTTGGCCCTAAGCTTCCCGAAACTTACCTGTGGCTTCTCGACCTTCAGAAGTCTCCAATTGACTCTGAAAATCCTTCCATTGGATTCAGAATGTCAAAAATAGTCATAATATACTATTCACTTTCTGAAATTGGCCTCCGACTACTCAGGTTACACCTCCAACACCTGGTGGCACCCCCTGGCTCTAGGTTCACTGAAAACTTCTCTGAAGCATCTCGGCCTTCAAAAGTATTCAAAAGCTTATGAAAATCCTTTCATTGGATTCAGAAGGGTCAAAATATTCATAATAGACTACTGTTTTGCTAAGAATGGATACTGGCTACTCTGGATAGGTCTCCTTCTCCTGTTGGCCCCTGGTGACCCTGGTGGCTCTTGGAACTTCCTTGAAGAAAATCAGCCTTCAAAAGTCTTATAATAGCTCTACAAACCTCACCATTAGTTCCATAATGTCTGAAACATCCAAAAATGACTATTGGTTTCCTGATTAATTCCCTGGCTAGGCCTCTTTCTGTTGCTGGCTCCTGGTGGCCCTGGTGGCCCCTAGAACTTCTCTAAAGAAAAATCATGCTCATAAGTCATCTTATGGATCTGTAGCCCTCACCAATGGGTCTGGAATGTCCAATAAAGTCAAAATTGACTATTCACACTTCAAGAATGGCCAAATAATGCTCAAGATAGAGCATAAACAATTTTTTCACAGTAACCCCTAAAACAGCTCCACTAAAAATGGAGCAACTCCACTTAACTGGAGTTATTTTGGCAAAATCCACAAATTTTGGGGCGCGCTGCTATTTTACCACCAGTTTAAACTGTAACATTAAATTTTTTGGTTCGGCAGTTGGACACATGTCCTTCCCCTTCGCGGTTATGGTGTACGTTGGCGGAACTAAGGGCTTGAACCATGGTGGATAAGTGTTAACCCCAGTTGGAAGGGTGTTACCGCGCAGAGGAACCGCTGCATGTGCTAAGATTTTGAACAGCAGAGGTTGCATTAATGAAGTCGTCAATTAAGTTTTATGTCGTGGTTCCATTGTATACCATGTGACCACACATTTTAACGCTGATGGTTGCAAATGGTTAAAGGTTTGCGCCGATAGTTTAGCCCGTGGATCATGGGCATAGTCCTATGGGGGAGGGGCTGGCCCATCCACTCCCCCACTTACCAAATGGTAAAACAATAAAATAAAACCGACAACTATATATGTTAAGTCGTAGCATAGTGCGATTGGTTGAGACCTTTGCATGTAGGTCGGAGGTTGCGGGGTCTGTTGACCATGTCAGCCCCCATTAAGATTTTCGGCCAGTAACCCTGCTTAAACCTTTCAAATTCCCTATCGTGGCCTAAGGAATTCATTTTCTTCCTACCGTTACCTTTTTCGCCCCTTGAAATGCATAAAAAAGACCACAAATGTGTATCCGAAATTACAAAGAGGCCCAGCCCCTTTCAGTCCTAGCCCCCTATACCCTATTCTCCACGTAACCTAGGTGCTAAAACCTGTACCAGACCTAAAGGTGCATAAAATATAAGGTTATCGGGCACGTTCTGGGCCATCCGATTAAACATAAATCAACGCGCCGCAGCTCATTGCTCCTGTGGTCCCCACCCCGCGTCCACTGCTCCAAAACCGGCCCATTTTCATCGCACCACTTTTTTGAGGCGGGTGGTATTTATCAAATCGCAGCGATTCCACACATTCTACGACACGCGTCCCAGTGTACGTCTCCAATACCACCCTCCATTACGCGTTAATGTTCGACCCAGGATGCGTAGCGAAATTAATGTGAACCGTCAGATCTGGAGGCCTTCATCCGACGGTGACTGCTCTTCGAAGTTGCATGTGTTTTAATCCAAGTCTATAGCGCCCTTGGCCCACCATTTCGTTGCCCTCTACTGCAATCTTTGTCGTGGATCTTGCTTCGAAATCGGATGGTCAGGATCTAATCACACATGCCGCTGATCAAGTCTTCCCCCCATGTCACCCATTCCACGTGTTCATCGCATTCTTCCCCCACCATACATATATTCTGTTCATATATTGTATTTTAATGCTTTACGTTAAAAACCTCTGCTCAGTCCGTCCACCATTTCTCCTCCGCATTTTCCCACTGTCACCCTGCATACTCCCGCCATTCTATCCCACCACTTTGTCGCACGACCACCTCCATTGCATTGCCATCCTCGTGCATTTGTTTTCCTAATGAATTTGTGGGTTTTGCAGGTTTACAGCGATGGAAAATTGCCATAATTCATTGCCTCCATTACACAAGCCAGGAGCACGTCGAGAGACTTGCTTTCAAAGGAAAAATTTATGAAGAAGGTCCTGGGTAGTTGCTGAGACACAACTTCCATTAAAGAGGCAGGGTCATATTTTGGCAAGCTTCCCAATGTCATTCAAGAAGCAGATTTCACAGATAGAGATTTTAATGTTGCGGCAAGGAAAATTAGTGGAAGATCTAGGATTTCATTATTCAGCAGTGAAGATTTCAAATCTCAATCCAGGGATTTAAAGGCAGAGGGTACCCAGCACAGAAAACAATACCCTCCAGGTTTTATTTCAGCCACATTTTCTTCAGGAAAGGACAAAATGTTCATGTGGATGTATCTCTATACCGTGTTCCTGAAGAGATTTTCTACCCAGTGCATTTATTTCTGTAAGCAGGTTATCAAGTATAGACAGTATTACCTAGTCATTCAGCAATATGGGCACGAATGTTTCCGCCATTTTGTTTTAATGAGGCAATTAAATGTCCATCACCTACCTCCTTTGCTAGGTTTTTGGTTTCTCCTATAAAACTCTAGGAGAACGAATAATTGAGGGTTCCAGATTTTTATCAGAAAATTATGCAGTTAAAGGCTTGTTGTATACATCTTGTAAGACTTTGTATGAAGGCTCAGAGCCCATAGGGTCTTAGTGAGGAGAAGTTCTATCTGTCTTAGAGGATTCTGGTCTTTGGTATTTCATAGTATTTAACCTTCTCTAATGTGTTTAATACAACATTTCATTTTATCCATCTTCTTGTATCATGTTACTGGAATGCGAGTGGCTCACTGATTTTAGGTAAGGATTTATCCTAGTTGATACCCATACTTGGATCAGTCAAGCGCTTTAAATATGGCTCAGACATGATATACTGTTCCACATTCATTTCATCCATATTTATACTATATTAGTTTCTTTGGATGGGTACTTTTAAAACGCCATTGTCATGTATGGATTCTTAGATTGATAAGCCCATATATGGTTCTGTTGTGTATCTGGGTATCAACCCAATGTTAACTAATATCTTCTTAATATTTCTTTCACCGCATACACCTTCTGATATTTTATCTCTGTGGCATATTACTTGAATCGGCCCTCTTTACAGTAAATTGTCTCTTTACCGTTTGATGCTTTTATATTGGAGCTTTGCATCTTGTATCTGCAACATTACCTTCCCTGTGACAGTTTCTGTAGATTCTGGTCCCATTTAAATCAATTTCCTTGTTTTACAAGAGATAGCAGGAGAGCCTTTGGATTGACACCCAAGTTATATTATATGCTCCTTGCTATGATAAGATGTCATAGGCACTGGTCTATGGAAACTATAAGCTGTCTCTAGGAGCGCCAACATCTTTCTGGCACCGTTGTCGGGGAACGAAGTTAAGAAAATCAGAATCCCTGGGCCTCGACAAATCATATTCACTCTCTAATCAGGTGAGCATAGAGAGTTGAAGAGTTGTATATCCCTCACCTTGGTGACTCCACATTTGTTCATCAAATAAATCTATTTGTAGTCCTGGCTCCTCATAAGCCACATCTGAGGTCAGATACATCTCAACCAAAGACACCTTCAGTATCTGACCCAGAGAAGATCATACATAGAAGAAGTTGGAAAGAAAAGAGATCAGTCTGTGCTGATATCCCTGAGTTTTCCGTAGAAGACTATCCATCCTCTTCTTCCCAAGAAGTCCCAATAGAAAATCCCGACTCCACTGAGGAAAATCCTGAATATTACTCAGATAGCCCACCCAGGGGAGGTGTTAGAACTAAAGATAATCCTCACCCTACTCCTGAGGTCGAAGAGGTTAAAGAGGTCACAGAAGTAACTGCTATTAACCGTGAACTATTCCCAACAACACCTCAGGCTGTTGTACAATATATTCCTATTGTTATTCATACTCCACTTCCACCTCCTCCAATGGCAAATGTTCCAGCCTTTTTGTTGAACAAATATGCTCCCCTGGCATTACCCCAAGTGTTGAATGATATGCCACAAGATTATTTGAAGATATTGCCCATATTTAATGGAGAAAATGAGATTGATGCTCAAAAACATCTTGAGACTTTCTGCTCTTTTGCAGAAAACTTTAATGTAGAACATTTGGATGTGGTCTTTAGACTATTTGTTCAATCTCTAGATGGTGAAGCCAAAAAATGGTTTAAGACATTGGCAGACCATTCTGTCACTACTTGAATGGAGGAAATTTTTCTCAGAAAATGGGGAGAGAAGAAAGATCATGGACACTACCATACCGAGTTTAATACATTGAAGAAAAGACATAATGAAGGGGTGTCAGAGTTTACCAAGAGATTTAATAAGTTGTATTTAAGCCTTCCTCCTGATATGAAACCTCATCAAAATGCTGCCAAAGTTGTTTTCATAGCAGCCTTTGACTCAGATTTTGGTTTTTCTCTGAGAGAAAGAAAGCCTGCCACCCTAGATGATGCTCAGTCAGATGCTCTTGAGTTAGAAGCTAATTTTGCCTCCACTGGAAAATAAAAAGGAAAAGCTAAACATGACACCAGGAGAAGAGGCAAAGAGGAGGTCTCTACCTCAAATCAGGACAAGGATTCAGATAGAATTGAAGAAATGAGCAAGATGATCAAGAATCTTTCTAGTAAATTAGGAAAACTTGAATTGGAAGCCAAGAATTTAGCCTCCAAGAATTTCTACAATGCTCCAAACAAAGGTTACAATCCTCAGTATAAGAGACCACCCCTGCAAATATTTCCAAGGGAAGCAAAGGAGCAGCAGGATCAGGTACCACACCCATTGTACTTGGAAGGTCCAGTAGATGATTCTGCTGAAGACACCGCCTATAGATTGGAGGATGCAAATCTTGCCTTCTCAAATAGTGATGGAGAAGAATGTCCTTTGCAAGGAAATAATGCAGCTGAGTGCTCATGGCAAGAAGAAGAAAGGACCAGAGACACGGAAGAAGCAGAAATTGATCATTATTGTAAAAAAAATTCTGATTTCATGCAAGCGCAGTTCAATAGAAAATATGATCTCAGATCTTCCGGGAAGAGGACCCATACCCAAGATCAAGAAGAAGAAGCATCACTTCAGGAGGATGCACCTGCTCAGAAGGAACTTGTTATTACTGATAATGACAAGAAGGAGCTGATGTGTCTGATAGACAAAGGGAAAACTGGAGGACAGGATTTTGGAACTGCTACAGTTATGGAAAATCAGAATTATATTCTGATAGAAGATCCAAGTGCAGAATTTGAAGAACTTGATTTGATTGCCAGAAGCAATCAAGAGGGTGAAGGAATATTACTAAAGATTTTCAAGGAAGAAGAAGAGGAATATCCTGAATCAAGTTTGCAGCATATTGACGAAATGCTTGAGAATAGATGGCTGAATGGTTTTCTGAAAACATTTAGAGAAGAGAACGAAATTGTAGGAACTGAAGTGAAAATGTCTAAAGTTGTGAAAGAAGCAGGAGTAGATACTAGTTTGCAGAATTTAAATATGCTTACTAGTACACCAGGAGAAATGAACGATTATGTTACTGCAGTTAGAGAATTAAAAGGTAATTTACTTTTTAGAGGTAAATTTGTAGATGATGAGCAAGAGAATGTTGCATAGGGAGATATCCTAAGAGATATTCAGGAAGTTTGGGAAGCAGCCACATTTTTAGCAAAAGAGGCAACATTGACAGTAATGTTCAAGACAGTAGCAGCAATAGAAATTGGAGGCAGCAGTGGGCAAAGTAAGTTCCAGACGAAAGAAAGGCTGGACATAGAAATTGAAAGCATCAGAAGACTGATGATGAAGGTGTCTCAAAAACAGCAGACAGCAACAAGAAAGCAGAGAAACTTTGGCAAAGGAAAAACAAGAGCAGAATGTGAAAGCATAGCTGGAGGCAAGTTGCAGAACAAAATATGGAAACATAGAAGGGTACAGTTGAAGAATAATGCAACTAATGGACACCAGCAAATTAAAGTATGGGACCCAGGAGCAAATATTTGGGAGCACATGATCAGGTGATCATGATTCATTTTGACCTTGGGAGTCTGATGCAGGGGCATTAGGCTAAAACAAATTCCAGGTAGTTTTATAGGCTTAGGAGTTTTAAGTCTTCAAAGGAGGCAATAATACATTCATGTTGGAGAATTTACAGGGTAACCTGCTTGATGCCCCTGTAAATGGTCAATTTATTAAGCCCTACTTTCAATTCTGATTCAGGCTGAGAACGTCTGATGTATTATATTGTATATTAGTCTCCTCTTTTCTTTTTGTTTGGATAATACGGGTGTGCTGATGAATTATGAAGTGGAATGCTTAGGGGCTGAGGAAAAGAGTCTACATAGAGGATGATCAGGAAGGTCTGCGGAGTTCTCAACACGTCCAGGGATGAACGTGTCATCCCTAGATGGAGCCGATGTTGACCATGTCAGCCCCCATTAATATTTTCGGCCAGTAACCCCGCTTAAACCTTTCAAATTCCCTATCGTGGCCTAAGGAATTCATTCACTGCCTACCATTACCTTTTTCGCCCCCTGAAATGCATAAAAAAGACCACAAATGTGTATCCGAAATTACAAAGAGGCCCAGCCCCTTTCAATCCTAGCCCCCTATACCCTATTCTCCACGTAACCCAGGTGCTAAACCCTATACCAGGCCTAAAGGCGCTTACCATATAAGGTTATCGAGCACGTTTTGGGCCGTCCGATTAAACATAAATCAACGTGCCGCAGCTCATTGCTCCTGTGGTCCCCACCCTGCATCCACTGCTCCAAAACCGGCCTGTTTTCATCGCACCACTTTTCTGAGGCGGGTGGTATTTCTCAAATCGCAGCGATTCCACACATTCTGCGACACGCGTCCCGATGTACGTCTCCAATACCACCCTCCATCGCGCGTTAATGTTCGACCCAGGACGCGCAACGAAATTAACGTGAACCGTCAGATCTGGAGGCCTTCATCTGACGGTGACTGCTCTTCGAAGTTGCATGTGTTTTAATCCAAGTCTATAGCGCTCTTGGCCCACCATTTCATTGCCCTCTGCTGCAATCTTTGCCGTGGATCTTGCTTCGAAATCGGATGGTCAGGATCTAATCACACATGCCGCTGACCAAGTCTTCCCCCCATGTCACCCATTCCACGTGTTCATCGCATTCTTCCCCCACCATACATATATTATGTTCATATATTGTATTTTAATGCTTTACGTTAAAAACCTCTACTCAGTCCGTCCACCATTGCTCCTCCGCGTTTTCCCACCGTCACCCTACATACTCCCGCCATTCTATCCCGCCACTTTATCGGACGACCACCTCCATTGCATTTCCATCCCCGTGCATTTGTTTTCCTGATGAATTTGTGGGTTTTTCAGGTTTACAGCAATGGAAAATTGCCATAATTCACCACCTCCATTACAGAAGCCAGGAGCACGTCGAGAGACTTGCTTTCAAAGGAAAAATTTATGAAGAAGGTCTTGGGTAGTTGCTGAGACACGACTTCCATTAAAGAGGTAGGGTCATATTTTGGCAAGCTTCCCAATGTCATTCAAGAAGCAGATTTCACAGATAGAGATTTTAATGTTGCGGCAAGGAAAATCAGTGGAAGATCCAGGATTTCATTATTCAGCAGTGAAGATTTCAAATCTCAATTCAGGGATTTAAAGGCAGAGGGTACCCAGCATAGAAAAAAATACCCTCCAGGTTTTATTTCAGTCACATTTTCTTCAGGAAAGGACAAAATGCTCATGTGGATTTATCTCTATACCATGTTCCTGAAGAGATTTTCTACCCAGTGCATTTATTTTTGCAAGCAGGTTATCAAGTACAGACAGTATTACCTACTCATTCAGCAATATGGGCGGGAATGTTTCCACCATTTTGTTTTAATGAGGCAATTAAATGTCCATCACCTACCTCCTTTGCTAGGTTTTTGGTTTCTCCTATAAAACTCTAGGAGAACGAATAATTGAGGGTTCCAGATATTTATCAGAAAATTATGCAGTGAAAGGCTTGTTGTATACATTTTGTAAGACTTTTTATGAAGGCTCAGAGCCCATAGGGTCTCAGTGAGGAGGATTTCTATCTATCTTAGAGGATTCTAGTCTTTGGTATTTCCCAGTATGTAACCTTCTCTAATGTGTTTAATACAACATTTCATTTTATCCATCTTCTTGTATCATGTTACTGGAATGCGAGTGGCTCACTGATTTTAGGTAAGGATTTATCCTAGTTGATACCCATACTTGGATCAGTCAAGCGCTTTAAATATGGCTCAGGCATGATATACTGTTCCATGTTCATTTCATCCATATTTTTGCTATATCAGTTTCTTTGGATGGGTACTTTTAAAACGCCATTGTCATGTATGGATTCTTAGATTGATAAGCCCATATATGGTTCTGTTGTGTATCTGGGTATCAACCCAATGTTAACTTATATCTTCTTAATCTTTCTTTCACCGCATACACCTTCTGATATTTGATCTCTGTGGCATATTACATGAATCGGCCCTCTTTACAGTAAATTGTCTCTTAACTGTCTGATGCTTTTATATTGGAGCTTTGCATCTTGTCTCTGCAACATTACCTTCCCTGTGACAGTTTCTGTAGATTCTGGTCCCATTTAAATCAATTTCCTTGTTTTACAAGAGATAGCAGGAGAGCCTTTGGATTGACACCGAAGTTATATTATATGCTCCTTGCTATGATAAGATGTCTTAGGCACTGGTCTATGGCAACTCTAGGCTGTCTCTAGGAGCCCCAACAGGGTCAATCCCGGCGGGACCTCTCCCTAAAATTTTAGCTCACCTCTAAGGGGACACGTGGCGGAATCAATTTTGGCCACATGTCACCCTATGATTGGCCCAAACCCAACTATCCAGTGATATAATGCCACTTGTCAGCCTACGACTCGCCCAGAAGGAATACTTTGGGGAATATTTCAGGGAAAATTCCAAGAATATTCCCTGGAATATTATTTTTGCTGACTGTACAAATGCCCAGTCAAACCTGGTCAACTCTCGAAATTTGCATTTTATTGGACATTTCAAACGTGATAACTTCTTCATACGGTGTTGGTTTTCCGAACCGTTTGCAGCGCCAAAATCAAGAAGATGAGATCTATCCAGTCGCTCAAGTTTGACACACTTTCAAACACTTTGAAATTTGAGCTATCACTTAGGTCCTTGATATGAATCTGATCAATTTTGGACATATTTATTAAAATTATATAACTTAATATAAAGTATTTATGTGCATATTTTAGTGAGTTTATGATGTTTTTTTGATGGATGTGTGGGACCAGTACTATAAATACTATTGGTCCTTGAACAACTATAGAAGTCTCTCACCGAATCATTAGAGAACTTTTGAGGTCTAAAATGGCCTCCTAAGAAAAATGTACAACCAAAATAAAATTTATAAGAACCAATAGTATTCAAGATGATGATGTCAACCATAGGGGATGATTCACCATTTTTGGGGTACAAAAGTAAAATGATTAAAAAACAATAAAATAATAAAACTACTTTTTCAAACTTGTATTTTCAAACTTATCTCCCTAAGTTTTTACTCAAATTTTGAGCGGGAGTACTCGTTGGATGCAAAATTTAATTCCTCATCCAAGGATTACCCATGTTGCATACTTTTTATGGACCCTCCTACACGAAAAATGAAAAATGCATGTAAGTGTCTATATGTTGTTATGCATGCATTGGCATGGTTATAGTTGTTTTCCATGAGTTCATTGTAGGAATTTTATGTCATGATGATGTTATTGGTATGTTATGATGCTAATGTGCTGTTTGAGATAGAGCAGGAGATGCAAGTCATGAAAGTCAAGTTGTGGCACTAGACTTCAGGGTGAGAGAAGATCGTCATATAATTTTGTTTGTTTGGTATGCAGGTATGTCGCTTAATGGTTGTTATAAGAATTAGGGTTACTTATATGCTTTCCATTCTATTGTTATTGTGGTTACATGTATGATAAATGCTAGTTTATTAGTGCAGTCATATGAACATGTGTTAGATAGTCACAAATGATAGTAACATGTTGTTGTATGCATTGTGGTCATATAACTCATGATTCTGGTCATTACCTTTAAGTTCTTGATGTTATATGTATCGTACTAACCTGGATGGGCCTATGTAGATGGTTATGGTTTCGATATCGAGGTATGAGCTGACATATTTGTGATATTGAATTGTACCAGTCTAGACTGATTGTGCATATGTGATTGTTAAGCATGAATGAAAATTGTTTATGAGTTTATGATGTGAACATGTTAGCTAGTTAATATTATCGATATCATGACCTTATTTATGTTTGAGTTGATACATTGTGAATTTATATCGTGTTAATCTAGATTGATTGTGCAGAAAAAGTAGCCTGCCCTGAGATACATTAAAGTATGATTTTCTTATGTTGTATACTTGGTGCTTGACTGTTTGATTATGTTGTTTATTTTGTTGAACCCTTAGTTAAACTGAGAGGGGGGTTGAATCAGTTTAATACATTCATGAACTTTTAAACTTTTCATTAAGCTTATTTACAACTTAGTTTCATAATCAACATTATATGTGAACAATCTTTATATGTAAGCAGCAAATATTAAGATCATGTGACAGCAGACTTATTATGAGAGCAGTAAGTATTAAGCAGATTGACTAGACCATATCAACACATAGGCATCATACACAGAGACAGCAGATATAAGTGGAAACCCATAACGGGAGAAAATCACATCTCATTATTGTTGTGATGCAAAGGCAAGCTCCAACTCCCTCTCACCACTGATTTTCTGTAGGCACCAACCCACAGGAGGCTCCAACCTCAATTCTACAAGCTACAACTTGCAAGGAAGCTCCAACTCCCATCAATTTTCTGCAGGCACCAACCTACAGGAGGCTCCAACTTCAGTCAGCTACAATTGACATCTATCAAGCTACAACTTGATAGGGAAGCTCCAACTTCCTAATTCTATCAAAAGAAAACATTTGTTGATTTACCTTGGATATCAACTCTGTTTTGTACCTTCTTTTGTGCTGTCCTCCAGTCTTCAACGCTATCTTATAGCATCTCTTTCTGCTCCTCCTTATTTTTATCTTTTCTACCTCAATTCTTCATACTCTGCATTCTCTAACCACTCTATGCATATCAATGTAATATCCTTTATACAGTTTGCCTCATAACTGTTCGTATTCCACAGGGAATTCAAAGTGAATAGCCCTGACTCTTCATCTTCTGCCTCCTCACTTCTTTATCTAGCTCATTCAGAAAACTACAGCAATTTGTACAACTTTCAGTTTTATAGTGGAGTTTTGTTTCCTACGGAGACTTGCCAGTGCATTACAAACAATATAAGCCAATTAAAACCATTTACATTTAGTTACAATGTGAATTCCAACTCAACCCATTCAACCTTTTGGATCACTGCATGTTTTCTTTTCTGCAGCTGTCTCTGTCTTTTTCCTCTCTGTATGCTCTGTTGTTCACTGTTGTTGCGTAACTCCTGCATAAATTTAACTACTTTTTTAATACAACGTAAATCAACTCTCGGCGTAATAATAAAGGCATTTTTAACATATAAACTACCCTTTTGGGCCCACCATCCGAACTTTGTTTTATGCTCCGATGCGATGAGTCTCCTCCAGAGATTTTTGATTGTGATTGATCGCAATCACAAACTTCATTAACATGTTATGCTGTGCTGCCTTGCTCCAATGCGATTTCTTCCTTTGCGATGGTTTCGATGCGATGATCGCAATCGGAACTTTCAATGGTATTATGCCACTGCTCCTTTTATTCCGATGTGATGGATTATTTTTCACTGATAAAAGTATATATATATATATACACACCGCGTTAATATCTTTTTCCTCTTCATCCTTGATTATTTGATTTCCGCCGATGCGATTAATCACTGTGAATCCAACGGTTGCCATTGATTGGGATTGGACGGTTGTGATCTAATCGCACCATCGCAATCACATGGTTTAATGATCCGCTGTTTTGTTTTACTCCGATGCGATGAATCACTTTGATGCCCTTTGAACTAGAACTCAAACACATAAGAGTCACCATTTATAACATATCGTGTTCGCTTCTTTATCGCAATCGCAATCACAACCTTTATCAACATGTTCCATTGTTATGTTTTTCTTCGATGCGATGGTTCACTGTTCACAGATATATATATATATATATATATATATATATAGTTTCATATATATACTTTGCCGCTTTACCTTTTATATATCCTTCAGCTTTGGTTAAAATTCTCAGAATAAATATGCATTGAACTTTTCTTTTTACATGGGGGCCCACACTACACATATACTCCGCCTCTTTTATATTTCCATTCGTAAGGTCCGCATTCAAATATTATAAGTTCTTCGACCTTGTTTTAATCCACAACTCAGACTCAAACCCCAACAGATAACATATATAGATATATATCCTCCGTCAACATTATATCAAGTCTTTGACTCAGACTTAAACCCAACACTAATATATATATCATATAACCTTTCGGGCCCCATAGTTTATTTAATGCTTCCAATCACAATCATAGACTAAGCCATGCAACATATTAACATTTGGCTATCAAACAACCATCGCATCACATACAATTTCCTATCTTTCTCTTGGGCCCACATCTCTATTCACCCGCATATCAAACATAACACACACACACATATATATACTGCCAGATATATGTATTCCCCAATCAAATGTTGTAAACATTAATAACCTGTGGCTTATATTAAAACCATGTCAATGCATATGCTTCGCTCCTATCCTTGTGCTCCATATTTAATTTAACTCGCCTTGGTTATAATAATATAATGCAGTGTCTAAGGCTTGGCTTACCTCTCATTAATCTGCAACATAGTCAGGGTCCACAATTTATATATATATACATATCAACCATTCAACATTTTCTCTAATGGTTAATAACTAGCCATTAACGCAACAATTCAACTAGGCCCACCGAAACTTATATCCACATATACAATGTTTTATATGCGCACCCTTTGTGATATTTCATATTCACAATACTATATTCACATACATTACCTCCTTCGTCATACATTATAACAAAACCCTTTGGAATTACCCACGTGATAACATATATAATTGTTTTCGGGCCCACAGCAACTTATGTCATACCTCCGTGTACTTTCAGTCATGATCCAACAATGGATATGTTCTCTCGCTCTAACTAAACATTGGACCTCCATCCGACAGATGACGTGCAATATCATGTTTTTCTTTGGGCCGAGGTTTAACACATAAAAATTGCACGATGTAAGTGGTATTCAAATACCACCCAAGGACATGTAGCGAGCGGCGACCCTAATCGCGTTTTTTTTTCACAAAAACTTTATACCACTTATGAGCTGCGTGAACCTGCTGGTTTCTTCAACTCTAGATTTACTATTTGTTCAAGGTTCCGCTCTTGACTCAGGGTTCCGGTTCTAATGATTTCGCTTCAATGTTTATTTGTCCTCCATATTTCGTTTACATGCGCAATTTGTGTATTAACCCTGCATTATAACTAGCGTGTATATTTATCAATTTATTCCTTTTGCCTTTCGGTTCCGCTCGTTCTGCATGGTTCCACATCTTCTGTTTTTATTTCACAGTGGATTTGTTAACGGCTCTGCCTCGGATACATTTCTTTGTAGCTTCCGCCTCTCCCCATCACATATAAACCCTTCCATTATATTCTTTGTATTCTCTGTCTCTGTGCATGACTATTTCACTGTTTCACTGTACTCTCTGCAACCTTTCTCTGTTGCTCGACCCTCTCTACAGTTTCTTTGTATTCTCTACATCCTGTCTCTGCTTCTCGACCCTCTCTGACCGTTTCTCTGTATCCTCTGCATATTCTGTAGCCTGGGTTGCTTCAAATGGCCCTGCTTTGCAGCTACTCGACCCTCTACATCCTTTTCAGATCTCTGCTGTCTCTATGCTACTACTCTACCTCTTTTGCTCTCTTTGCCTTTCAACAGTCTTCTTTTGCTATCTCTCTGCTTCTATGTTGTCTCCTTTGCCATCAATGACAACATTTCCAACATATTTGGTGTTTAAGTGTTTAGTGTCTATTATGTCTCCTATATGTTGTTTGAATGTTTGATTAATTGCATGGTATGAGTATGTGTTTATAATATTTCCTAGAGATATTATCTTGTTTCAAGACAGTTGTACTAGCACATTATGTGCTGAGACAATTGATATGCAATTGAAGTGTAAGTAGGTGCTAGTTGTAGCAGTATGATTAATGATTGTTAGTTGATTATCACATGGTTGTTATTATTGATAAAGGTTGATTGAAAATTAATAGATATGATGTCTTGATCGTTGGAAAATATGGCTAACATGTGTGACCAGTTGCAGGGCAACATGCTTGGCATTGGTGTGACAAGGTAATAGTGGTTTTTTTTAAATAACTAATAGTTGGGTGATGTGACAGTGAATTGTAAGACTCAATTGCAACAAGGAAAATGTAAAATAAAGGAATTGGGTGAAAATTCCTCTAGCTATGTTTGGAAACTGAAATTTCAAATGAATGAGTGCTTTGCATATAGGAAGTCTTCTCAACCTTGTTTTTGTTTGACATTATGTGGATATGTGTTATATTCTTGAACATTTATTTGATAGGGATAACAACTAGTTTCCAGTTATGGTTGGATTCTTCAAGGGAATTGGATTCCCTTGAGAGATGGCATGGGTGTGTTCGGTTACAAGGAAACATGCTTGGAACATCTAGGTAAGGTAACCAGTATATTTTTATATTTATTTATACACTAACAGTTATGTGTTTACAGCAGTATGATGCAGGGAATTGCATGGAAAAAGAGACTACTATGAAATATTGAAGAATGCTCAGGTTGAGCTTTCCCTTAGAAACATTGTGAACCATGGGGATTGAGTCATGGTGTTTTTTTCCAGTCTTGTGCTTTTGGTGTTTTGTGATTTGTTGCGCTTGGTTTGTGGCTTTGTTTATGTTTGGTGCAAGGCCTTACCACTTTTTTTGTGGTGTCATATTGCTATTGGTTTTCATAGTTTTGTTCTTGTTTTCTTTTGTTCTTGAATTTTATGTTTTGAGGGTCTTGGGAATTGTTTGGGAAGGATGAAATTTAATGGAGCTTGGGGAGAGCTTAATGAAACCCAACAGTTCATGCAAGACTCAGACAAAGCTCAATGCATGAGTAAGGATAGTTGAAGGCAAGAGCATGATAGTGAATTGCATTGGTTGGGTCCATTCGTGTAAATGGACGGTGGCAGGACAGTCATGAGAAAGGTAATCAAGTAAGGTAAAGTGAATAGACATTTGGCATCATATGCGTTGGCTGTGTTGGGAACTATTGTTCTCAATTTTGTGCACACTATGCACACATAAAGGGAGTTCTCTTAACCTTGACCTTATGATATATATTAATTATGTTGTAATCATGATTATGATAATGTCTATATATGTATATATGCATCTATGTATGTCATTGGCTGACAGGATCATGATTGCTTTATGTTGATGTTTATATATATATATAGATGTGTGTGTGTGTGTGTGTGACTAAGTGATCAAGGATCATGATTGTTTCATGGAAATTTTTATATGTATATGTATGTATGTATGTAAGTCGTTGTCTTGCAAGGTCATCCAGAATAGTTTTCGTGGAGGAATGATTTCTTATGCAAGTGAATGGTATGAAGAGGTTCATGGTTTATGAGGAATCAATTGAGAAGAGTAGCCCTGACATATTTATAGGGTCAACATTATGTGGACATGAATTGATATTATATGTTTGTATTATGCTTATGTTTATGTTATGGACAGATAATGCTAAGGGATACATCAGCATAATAGAAGCAGTTTGATTGGTGGCATGTTGGAACATGCATGAATAGGGAAAGGACCCTAGAAGCAAGCTTGCTTGGTAGAGTCAGTGTGTGATCCCTAGATGTGTGCTACTACTATTGTATATATGTTGTACATATTTCACCTGTGATGTTGTGTTCATGCGGTGTTGTGTATATATGGTATTGTGTACATGTTGTTTATGTAATGCTATGTACAGAAGGTGTTGTGTACATGTTGTTTATGTAGTGTTGGGTATAGATGGTGCTATGTATATGTTGGATATCTGGTGCTATGTACATATGGTTCGTTTTTCATGTTTCATATACAGTGTTGTGTACGTATGTCATGGTGTGCATGTTGTACATATGGTGCTATGTACATGTGGTGTTGTGTACACATCGTGCATATGGTGTTGTGTACATGTGGTGTTGTGTACACGTTGTGCAAGTGGGGTTGTGTACACGTTGTACAGGTGGTGTTGTGTACATGTTGTACATATGGTATTGTTGTACATGTGTTAGTGTGTGCATGTTGTACATGTTGTTGTGCACATGTGGTATTGTGTGCATGTTATACATTTTGTTTTGAGTACGTGTGGTATTGTATATGTGCAATGTGTAATCATTGTATCGTGACATTTGTTTTGTGTTGTCATACACTAGGTGTAGGCATATGTATTTTGTTGTTTCGTACACTGGGTGTCGGTTTATGTGTTGTGTCGTACACTAGATTTAGGTGTATGTGTTGTGTTGTACACCAGATGTAGGTGTATGTGTTGTATGTCAGGTGTAGGTGTGTGTATTATATGGTGTTATATGTTGTGTGTGGTTTTATGCATGTGATGTACATTGTATGTATGTGTACCTGGTTGAAGAGAAGGCACTGGGTTTTTTTCGAGTGTGGCAACCAATCCAATGTGCATACAGAAAGGATCGATTAAAGGATAAGTATGATTATTTTATTTCAGTTTTAATTATGCATGTGATTTATGATTCTACTTTATGATGATTATATGTGATCTATGATTTTGATTTATGATGGCTACATGTGATTATGATTTTTATTATGATGTTTGTGTTTCGAGCTAATCAGATGTGTTATGTTTATACATGATGATTTGATCAAATATCTAGTTTGACTTGTTGTGACAGGATTTGAATAGGATCGCAAATGTACCTTGTTAACGAACTACCAATGAGGTATGATGTGAATTTATTTCAATTTATTTTGAATCTAATGGAATTTATGTGCTTGTTACAGGAAATCATGGAATCTCTAGTTGGGTGGTTGGAACTAACTGCAAGAATTAGCAGCAATAGTGAAAAGGAATTGAAACAGGCAATAATATGATGGTAAATCACTTCAGAAGCAGGGCCATTGTGGGACACTCATGCCCAATAGTGTCCATTTATTTCCATGAGCATGATATGACTGGTATGATGGTTTTGAGCCAGGGATATGCCTTGATTTTTGGACCTTCCGATGCGAGGAATCCCTGCCATGGGAGGGGTCATTCGAGGGAATGTGTAGTAGAGAAGGGGATGCCCAGAAAACTTGGAAGGTGTGTGACTGCACAGAAGGTGGTAACCAAATTTCCTAAGGGATTGTGTAGCAGAGAAGGGAAGGTCAGGGATGGATTTGTTTTTTTCATTAGCATTTCCAGATGGAATCAAATGCACAATGGGAGTGTACCCTGGAACAACGAGTCGGTAATTTTTCACTGACAGGAAAAGTGGCACAAGATTGTAGCATTGGAAATTAGATGCAACTTTGACTTTGGTAGTGGATTATGGACTTCCTGGGAAGGAGGTGGATCCTAGTATTACTTTGAGGGTGGAGGTGTGAGCCTTTGTATTCCCTTGTTGCAGATACATGCATCGTATCATTTTATTTGTTGGTTGAGATAATGTTCATATGTGTATATGTGTATATTATTGTAAGTATCGAGCTAGATTTATAAAGCTCCATAAACAATATGGTTATTTGTTGGTTGAGAAAATTTGGTTGTTATTATAAATATTTCAATGAGTTGTTTTATAAAGCTCCAGTAAACGGTATTATTGCCATGTTTCCAGCAGGTAGTCAGTGTAAAGACTATAACGATCTATATTATAAAGCTCCATAGGAATTATGCTTTATTTTCAGTGGTTCGTTGGTTTATATGTGTCATTGAACACAGAGGATGGTGTTCCCCCAAGGGGGAGGGTTCTATAACAACCCTGGTACAAAATCCATGTAAAAAAATATAAGACCAAGTTCATGGGACACGTATTCCAAGTTGGATGTTGGGAAAAGAATCCTAGTGGGTGTCATTTTGGTTTATTATGGCTAAGGAAATTGGAAAAGGAAATGGAAAAGTCTTTGGAAAAGAAAAGTGGCATTCACTAGCATTTTATTTATGAAATAATGGAAAATAGGAGAAAATGAAGGTGAAATGTCACAGGTTTCATGTGAGGAGGAAATTGAAGGAAAATAATGGAAAGTGAAGAAAATAGAGGCCTAATTTATAAAAAGGATTTTGATGATCATTTGGTAACATTTTTTGTCATTTCACTTATGTCTCTCATTATATTCTCTCTCTCATACTTCTGGACACTTAGAGTTTTTCTTGGATCACTCTTGGAGTGTTCCATACATTGGATTTGGATAAATAAGGAAAAGGAAAGTAGGAAAGCGCAAGGGGACAATGGGATCAACAGTTACAACTGGATTGCTCTGCAGGTATCAAGTTGCATGTATAGTTTTTGATGAGGCCCATCATTAGGTATATTTTAAGGGATTAAAATGCCATACTTCAACCTATTAAGTTACCTCTCTCACACATTTATTTACATTTTGGTCATATTATGCTTAATGAGAAGGGTGTAGGATGTTTTTCATGTCGTGTTGCCTAATTCGATTAATTGTAGGAAATGAAGACATTTTTGAGATATTTTCCACCTACGGGCTCAAAGTAGAAAACAAGGAGAGATTGTAGGAGGTTTTTCCACCTCCTTCACTCTCTCAATCAACCAAGATCACACCGAGATCTCTCCCAAAAACTTGAAGGCAAAGGCAACCAAACAAAGTGGCAGTTAGGAGGAGCCATGCTCCACTCTTCTCTAGATAAAGGAGAACTTATTCCTACTATTTAGGGAGTTGTTGGTAGCTACCCATTTGTATAAATAAGCATATACAATAGCTCATTAGGATTCAAACTTTGTATTCAACTAGGTATCTCTTGAGCTATGATTTAGTGTTATTTTTTACTGTCATATGATGTACTACACCTTTTTATGCAATGATAATGAGAAGTTTTTTGCTCCATCACTGATTTAGTATCATAGGGATGATGATTTTGGGTTAGGGCCCAATCCATTGGCTAAGTCCCTCTTGTGTATTTACATTCTCTCTTTTCATTCTAGTTGTAGCAAAAATCTATCAAAATTGCACTTGTAGCCTCTCTTTCTCACCTCTCTCATAGGAGCTTGATGAGAAGGATCTCCAACTACAAATCAAAAATAGTTTGTTTATGATTTCTTGGAAATCTAGATAGTGTGATTATCATGTTAATAGTATGCTTACTGCAGGTTAGAAGTTGTATTTGTGCTTAGATCAGATTTTAGCATAGGTTATGCAGGGTTTTCTATTCAAATCATCTTTTCTACTTTTAAACATGTTAGTTTGTCAATAATCAATGCATGAATGTGTGTAGTGCTTGAAAGGTTGTGTACAACTGCAGGGAAAGGACCCTTTTCATCATAGTCATTCTTATTCTCTCCAAACTACAAATTTTCCACCAAACCTTGTTTTTTGAAACCACTTTCACCACCACCGTGAGCAGCCTTCCAAGTGTAAAACAGGCCTCCCAAGGTTTCTGAGTTTGGATGGAGGTGTCAGTCACCTATCCCTCAGCTATTTCCACCTTTCCACACCTTCCTTGCACTCTTTTAATCCTTATATCCCTCTCATCTTGTTTCCTATAGCACTTCAAGACTTGCTATAACAATTACAAGACATCCTGTAGCAGCATTGTAGGTCACCATTTTCACTTAGTTTAGCTCCTTTTTTACCTTTTGAACATAGAATAGAATGTAATTGACCCCTAGCTCTGAATTCATGGTTAGAAGAGACCCTTAGGCCACTCCAAAGCTACTTTTTTCCTTGAAGAAAAAACATATTAGGCATTATTGTTTTATTTCATTTCAGAATTAGATTGAATAGGAAAAAAATTTACATGCAAGTACAAGTTGAATCAAACAGTAGATAGGAGCTCGTTTATTCTTTGATGAAGTGTGTGATGATAGAATAATTTCTTTACTACAAATGAATAGATAACTAGATGAATGATTTCCCATAACATAGTTTCCTTTTTCTGAAACTAAGTTAATTGTTTATGCTTTTCTTTCACTATCAATTGCAAGTAGAAGTTTGATAGACACTCTCTTTGTCTTCGATTAGAAGAAATTATCTGCATTAAATTAGCTAGCATCACTTTAATCAAGTAGGAAGAATGGCCTAGAAGTACTACTGACCAGAAGACCTAGTTGAGGGTGGCATGAGTAGAATCCATCTACTGTGCATATAGCATTGTCACCTCTAATTTTGTATGAGCCTCAGGTTGATAAGTAAAGATGAGTAGCCCTTGGGAGTTACAACACTCTTGGTGAAATACTAGGGCTCACTAGTTTCCTTGATAGTTCTCACATGCATGGCACATGCATGTGGTTTCTTGGTTATAAGTTGTGATTGGGATGGAGGATTGCCTAGATTGACAATGGTTTTTCCTAGCCTTTCCATTTCTTTGATAGTTATGGTGTTGTGGGTTTCTTCCTTTTTTTTGGTTGGTTCTCATGTACCTATGGTTGTGGGTTGATTTACTAGTTCCTAGAAGCCTTGGTTGGACAAATGCTCTAAAAGCCCTGTAATAGCTTAGGTTGAGTTACTAGTCTTGGAAGCCTTGGTTGGACAAACACTCTGGAAGCCCTTGGTGGGTTCATTTACTAGTCCTGGAAGTCTTGATTGGAAAAATGCTCTAGAATCCCAACAACAGTTTTGGGTTGAGTTACTAGTCGTGGAAGCCCTAGTTGGAACAAACTCTCTCAAACCATGAAAAATTTAGGTAGAGACCAATCTAGTGATGGTTAGTGATGTCTAACTTTGAGGTGGAATCATTGGTTCAGGGTTGAGGTGGTTGGCCTCTAGTTGCCCTGGTTTGGTTTTTCTTGTTGTGTTTCATTGGATCCCACATTCATGCTTAGAATATGCCATGGGGGTGATTAGCTTAAAGAAATATTTGGTTCAGATTAGTCTATGGTCAGGTGGTATGAGGAAGTACCTGACTTGGTTGGATTTTCATATGTTAATAAGAGCTATTTTTCCCGTGGAATTTTCATGAGTAAAGTTACTTGATGTTATGTGGCTTTAATGGTTATTTCCTCATTGATATATCTCTGGTTATTTGTTGGTTATAAGCATGTTTTACGATAGTTATGATGTATGGATCTCATCATGTTTTGATTAGTATGTGCAATAATAATGAATGAATGACCTAATAGATGATAATTAATCTAATGTGGGAAGGCATAAATCCTTCTTAACGATTCTCAGATAAGTATGAGACTCCTATGCTCATATATGTTGTTGAACCCTGTAGATTTTATATTTGTGATATGTTTGGCGAAATTCCTATCATGGCTAGTAGGGATCTAGTCATGTCTTTGTTCAATAATTTGCATTGGTATCATTGTATCTATGTTACTTTTCATTTATGTAAATTCCATGAAGTTCTGGGCAGTGACCAGGTCCTAGCCCTAGAATTTAACCTTAAATATCACAGTCGTTGACATAACACTAGAAGAAAAAGGTTATAGTCGCACTTAGGTAGGCTCATGGGAGTGATTGGGACTCTCAGTTGCTTGGAGGGCTTGGCAAGGGAGTGACTAGGGATCTAGGCCCTTGAACTGCTAAGTTTATTGAGGGGTTGGTCACCTGGAAAGGTGGGGTAGCTCCTAGAGATTCTATAGGATGTGTGGATGGTCAAATTGGTTGTGTTCTATCTATTCCACTTCCTTAAGGTGACCTAGGAGGTTGAATCAGATCATAGTAGCCTCTTATCACATGTTTACCCCAACAGACTAGTTAACTTGGGTAAATGTGGGAGGCTGGTATTACAATATTTACATCATTATTAGTTTAATGAAAGTTTTGAAACCAGTTCCTATTACAAGACATATGGATCGAGGCTCCATAATCAACAAACCAGGTATTTGGATCATCTATTTAAGTAGATAGTGTAACATTTATAACAAATAGTCTAAAGTTTTCGATCTCATCATTCATTGTTTCTCTTATATCGACAAAAATAATAGTGTGCCTCTTATTTCTATGTTTGGACTCATGGTATAATCACTTTTGTGCAATCTCCAGAGTAGTCTCCAAACCTGCCATAGTAATGGCATTTAACATCAAATTTTAAAAAGTTCATACTTGGTTGTGGTTTTGCAACTGGTGACTTACAAAATGATGGATTTCCATGTGGTGGATTTCCTCCTTTATTAACTTCCAAAGGCTTTCTCTTGAAATGTGGTTTCCCTTTTGCCATCAACACCAAATCATAACTTTGAGGTTTACGGTTCCTATGCCTTTCTTCCACCTGCATGAGTATACCTGCGACCTCACCAAAAGTGGGGGCCTTTTCCCTTGCTAAAAAAATGTGATGAACATATAATACTCATATAGCATTGCATTTCAGGCTATAGCTACAATACCAATGCTAGATATTGTTTCACCTATATCTCCAGGTTTATCTTTAATGTCCTTAATTCTTGAAATAAAATTACCGATCCTTTCATTTTCTTCTATTTTAATAGAAATAAACTTACTCTTCAAGGAGAGGAGTCAATTTGTATTCTTTGAATGATATAAATCCTTAGGCGTTGTCCAGGTCTCGTTCAATGCCTTACAGTCTCTAATATGCAGATAATGTTATATTTTAAAAACAATCTCAACAACACTTTCACCTTAGTCTCTTGCTTCTCCCAATATTGAATTGATGCAGTTGTAACTTTTGTAGCATCCTCTGACTTTACTTCATCGCCACTTGATAGTGATTTGACATTGTATCCTTTCATCAATGTCTACATTTTAAACTTCCAATTCACATAATTGGCACCATCCAGCTTCGTTGCTTCATTTAGATATGATTATGCTAGAGGATTATCCATCTTGAAACATAATTTTCTCCAAATTTCAAATCAATCAATAATTTTTAACCTATTTCACAAAAAATATAACGTAATGTCAAACCAAATTTATGCAATTTGTAGTAGATTATTCCATGGAAGCTCCAAGCTAACACACTTGATTTTTCCAATGTGTTATTTCTTCAATATATGTAGTCCACAATTCGTTCATGTCCAACAGGGTGTGCCAATCAATCCAATGGTCTTTACAAGCTTTTACTAACTGTTTTAAGTTGAAAGAAATCAATATCCACTTTTAATTACCACTTATAAAGGTTTAACCCAGGTTAATGCACAAATTTTGACCAACAAAACCCCACTAAACACCGTCCCTTTTGGCATCACTTACTGAATAGGTAAAATATCACCCGAGGCACCTATGTGGACTACAAAAACTAAGATTTTACAGTGGTTAAGGGAATTGAAATCTATGCGCAAATTACCCTCCTCAACATTATGTATTATTCAATGCACAATTGTAAGTTAAATCGAGTTGTGAATATTCATATCAGTCATGACATATATCAAGCATTAGAAAATTTGAAGGGGGTGCTTCATTTTTAATAACAGACATTTAAAAATTCAACACACTATAAGCTTCTCAGAACTTTACTACAATATATTGAAAATAAACACATCCTAATGTATTACACGACCATCACATAGAACACATAAGTTGGGACAACCCATCCATCAACAATATTGCCACTTTACCCCAATTCAACTCACTAGCTGATCCAAAATCTTTTTCTTGAGATGTGTTAAATAATTACATGTAAAAATTCCAGCTTTAAATAAGAAATTTTAAAGGAACAAACATAAGAAGAGAGAAGAAATTAACATCATGCAAGAAGACACAGAATTGATATCGGAGTTCGTCTAGGAGGGACTATGTCTCTGAGCCCTGCTCAAATAGTGGGGAGGCCCTCTTTCATTAAGTGGCAAAAAATGAAAGTACAAGTATAAAAATGAGAAATTACACCCTTATACCTCCATAGCTGAAAGTGCTCGAAAATTGCAGACCTCTGATAAAGAAATGGACAACACCTTTGGATTTTTGGCGTCGAGTAGTGCAGAATCCATATAAAATTTTCCTAAATCTGACAAAGTGAAAATCTGACCCCTCTAGAAAATGGCTTTGATCATGGTTCCGCCCCCCTCCAGCATAGTGCTCCTGGTTCCATTGTCTCGGTTTCTGTGCCCGCTCATGTCTGCATAGGCACACTTATGAATTGTAGAGTTTTTATAATAAAGAGTTGGGTGGATTCCCCAAGGAGCCCGTTAGGTGGATTGGTTAGAATCCTAGGTTTGAGGGAGGGGGTCGGGTGGTCAAACCCTGCCCCCTCCGTAATAATGAAAAATTGTTTTTAAAAATAACCTATGCCATGATTTTGTAAGCCCTGCATATATTCTTTTTAAAGTAGGTGATTGAGCGGTTAGTGAGTTGGGGGGTCGAACCCACATCGGGCGGCCCACCCATAACTCTTTCCCACTATTATGGAATGCAGATTGGGTTGGGTGGTGGGGTTACACCCCCGCCCACCTATTAATAATATATTGTGTCCATAAAGTGTGGGGGCGGCGGGTTCATGGCCGCCGACCCCCATTAAATTATATTTTTTTATTATGTTTGTTGGATGGGAGGGCGGGGGTCATGGTTTTCCCTCCAAAATTATATTTTTGTTTTTTGTTTTTTTTAAAAACAACTGACCATTTTTTAAAATTCGTTACTTTGACCTTAGGAGTCAAATTAACAACCCTGCAATTTCGCTTGGAATCTGGTCGGAGCTGGCCAGAATCTGGTGACTAGAAAACTTCCAATTTGTGTCCTCCTTAGTTTGCCACATCACCAAGTCAACCCTCAAACTTTGAATGCTCCTAACTCCTCCATACGGACTCAGAATTGAGTGTCATCTGTGTTGTTGGAATCAAGAAGACAAGATCTTCAACTTGACATTAAGTTTGCCAAATTTCTAGACACTTTTATTTTTGATACTTTGTACTTAAGCCACTTGTACTGGGACCTGTTTGATCCACCTGGATCGTCCCTCCCCACTGAAGAGTTTTTGGACCCCAAAAGCATTAACACTCTCAGCACATTGCTTATTTCCTTTCCAAACCACACTTTCAATCCTCTGCACATGAAACTGGTACATCATTTGCAATCATGCACACCACACATGACTCAACAACCCTCCTTGCCAAGATTTTATATCACACACTCATTGGCCAGGGATTACACAAAAGAGAAAAAAATCAATCAATATCTCAACTACTCATAAGGAGAGGCAAAAACATCATTGTTGCGTTTGGAAGTGATGGGAAACACACCATCACATTTACATTTACTTGCAACGTATGATTTACAAATGTGGCCATCACATTAAGAACCCTAAAAGAACCATCTATTACTTAATAAGGTAAATGGATCATTCTCGTGTGGAGGATTTTCCTATGGAATAGCTTCGAGGACCGTACGCTGTATGGATTCTCTTCGGTCCTGATGTGTTTGACATGCAGGCTTCTGGGGTTCATTCTGGTTGTCATAATTCTTCCTCCTCCATACCTTATGTATCGTCTTAGAACACCTCCTCCCGATGTGCCTCTAAGAAGTGCTCATGAATCCCTCACTGTTGCTGTGGTGTGAGGAGGTGCTTTCATCATCAATTGTTGGTGGGCCACTGACTGTTTTGAAGCTTTCTCCCACTTCCTTCCTGGTGTATCTGAGTCCTGCATGACGCGGCAATTCCTTGACTTCGACGGGGTTTACGATGCCTTGTCCATTAATGCTGAGGCCCTTTCCTTGATATCCCATCTGCTTCAACAGTTTGGACTCGATCCCTATAGTATAGTTTTCAAAAGCAACG
Organism: Pinus albicaulis; assembly: GCA_034641835.2. Taxonomy (NCBI): domain Eukaryota; kingdom Viridiplantae; phylum Streptophyta; class Pinopsida; order Pinales; family Pinaceae; genus Pinus; species Pinus albicaulis. The sequence continues at coordinate 48,131 of JAXQQM020092445.1, read as the reverse complement.
AATTCATCATCATGAATAGTACATGAAATTGAAGGGTTGCTTTTTACCTCGGGTTGGTTATGTCGCAATTTTTTCAAGGCCTCACCCTTAGCTTGTAACTGGCGTAGTAACCTTTGTTTTTCTTCCCTTGCTTCTTGTAGGAGCCTTCTTAGCTCAGCATTTTCTGCTTGGATGCCTTGGTTAATCTCTTCAAGATCTTGGAACTCTGCCATAGTAACTGTCCTTTTCATCTTTGGTACACTATCTGTTGATATTTTTGTTTCATCGCCTGAATCGAAACCCAAGTCTATGGGTCCTTCTGCTGTGATCCCAAAGGCTACAAGCTGCATTTCATCGATAGAATCAGACCCCAAGTCAATTGGTCTACCTTGTGCAAATCCTGTAGCTGTGACCTTCTCATCTTCCTCGGATTCAGAATCTTAGTTTTGTTGTACGGTGGTGGTGGTCTTCTGCTTCCTTTTTTTTTCATTTCTCTTAAGTCTCAACTCAGGGTGCAGCTTCTAGCAATTTTCTTCACCATGTCCCTCTTTTTCACAATGTGTGCAAGAGAGCTTTGCTCCCCTTTTTTTGGCTGCGACAGTCCTTTTTGGGTGGTCACTTTGTTCATGTGCCCCCCTGCTTTCTATGTGCATGGCCTTCACACTGGCCTCATCAATGGTAGGAGGATCAAACAACAATAATGAATGTCTTATGTAACTATGTAATGACCCAATGTACTTAGTTACAACTTCCGGTGAATCTAATGAAATTCCTAAACTTAGTGCTTGTTTTCTAAATTCCTTGGTAAAGCTTTGCACGTTTTTTCCTTTACCTTGCCTTAGGTATTGCCACTCCATTAAGGCTTTTTGCTTATAACCCAAGGGATAGAATTTATCTTTAAGTGCAGCAATAAAATCTAACTATGAGGAAAGAAGGTTACCCAAATTAATGTTGCCTTGAAGTTTACTCTCCCACTAGATGAGAGCGGTGCCATTCAGTTGAAGAGAATTCAATTGGATCTTTGCCTCGTCCTCCACAATCAGCTAAATCTTGCAGTAGACTTCAAGCTGCCTAATCCAGTTGTTAAGTTTCTTTTCATCACTTTCACCATTATACATGGGTAGATCAAATTTGACATCTAACTTAAAGAAAGGTTTATTAGATGCATTTCCTGAATTCCTATGATGATGATGAGAAGAGGAGGAAGAACTTTCACTTGCTGGAGGAGAAGGAGGTGGATCTCCTCCATTATCTCCATGCCTTGAACCTTGTCCTTCTGACACATTCTCTCCTGATTTCTCTAACTTCTCAAGTCTAGAGAACATTTTCTCAACCTGATTTTCCATGGTGTGGAAGGTCTTGCGGAAGTTGAGCTCCTCTTCATTTCAAACATCGTCATCCATGTTCCTTCTCTGATGTGCACGTCCCACTTCGGGATCAAAAGACCGTAGTGTCCCTTCACCTCTTCGTAGCTTGTTGCTAGTTAACATACAAGCATGTAATTCACATCTACAAACACCTGCTTTGATACCACTTGATCCAAAATCTTTTGCTTGAGATGTGTTAAAGAATTACATGTAAAAATTGCAGCTTTAAATAAGAAACTTTAAAGGCATAAACATAAGAAGAGAGAAGCAATTAATATCATGCAAGAAGACACAAAATTGATATCAGAGTTCGTCCAAGAGGGACTACGTCTCCGGGCCCTGCTCAAATAGTGGGGAGGCCCTCTTTCATTAAGTGGAAAAAAAGGAAAGTACAAGTATAAAAATGAGAAATTACACCCTTATACCTCATGCCTGAAAATTGCAGCCCTCTGATGAAGAAATGGACAGCATCGTTGGATTCGTGGCATCGAGTAGTGCAGAATCCATATAAAATTTTCCTGAATCTGACAAAGTGAAAATCTGACCCCTCTGGAAAATGGCTCAGATCATGGTTCTACCCCCCTCCTACACAATGCTCATGGTTCCACTATCTCAGTTTCTGTGCCTGCTCCTATCTGCCTAGGTGCATTTATGAATTGCAGAGTTTTTTATAATAAAGAGTTGGGCAGATTCCCCAAGGAGTCCGTTAGGTGGATTGGTTAGGATCTTAGGTTTGAGGTCTTAGGTTTGAGGGAGGGGGTCGGGTGGTCAAACCCCGCCCCCTCTGTAATAATGAAAAATTGTTTTTAAAAATAACCCACACCATGATTTTTTAAGCCCCACATATATTCTTTTTAACGTAGGTGGTTGGGCAGTTGGTGAGTTGGGGGGCCAGACCCGCATCGGGTAGCCCACCCATAACTCCCGCCGACTATTATGGAATCTGGATTGGGTTTGGCAGTGGGGTTACACCCCCGCCCACCTATTAATAATATATTGTGGCTGTAAAGTGTGGGGGTGGCGAGGTCATGGCCACCGACCCCCCTTGAATTATATTTTTTTTATTATGTTTGTTGGATGGGAGGGCGGGGGTCACGGCCCGCCCTCCAAAATTATATATATATATATATATATATATATATATATATATATATATATATATATTAAAACAACTGACCTTTTTTGAAAATTCGTTAATTTGATTGTTGGAGTCAAATTAATGACCCCACAATTTCGCCCAGAATCCAACCGGAGCTAGCCGGAATCCAGTGGCTAGAAAACTTCCAATTTGTGTCCTCCTTAGTCTGCCACATCACCAAGTCAACCCTCAAACTTTGACTGCTCCTAACTCCTCCATACAGACTTGGAATTGAGTGTCGTTTGCGTCGTTGGAATCAGGAAGACAAGATCTTCAACTTGAAATTAAGTTTACCATATTCCAGACACTTTTATTTTTGAGCCTTTGTACTTAAGCCACTTGTACTGGGACCTGTTCGATCCACCTAGATCACTAGCCAATTCCAAACAACATTACAACATTCCAATAGCAATACCCCAAATTAACCAAAACATGGCCAACTCAAATCCTCTCAGCTTCACCTATTTATAGATGATTATGTGGACCCAAGCCAACCCCACTACCATGGAAAATATTTACAATGGGCTTTACCATGGGCTGATAAACTAAAAATAATATTCTTGACCCGATCAAAACTAGTCCACAAGATTTAGTTAAACTTAACCAGTTTAACTTGACCTCCTTGTGCACCAATCCTTTTCATGCTCTCTTTTGTTCTACAACATGTTTGCACACTCATCCTTCTACAACATTCTACACTCTATTTTCTTCTCTTCACTTCTGCACGTAACTCCATCAAAACCGTCCAAATTTCTCCAAAATTCCTCCAAAATGTTTACCCAAAAATGACCCCAACAAGCCCCCAACACTCACGTATGGCTCATACCGAGCCACTCAATCAACCTACAGGGAGGGGATTTTCTCCTTAGCTATCTCCCTTCAATGTTTTACGTGCATCACACACATTCTTGACCTTAGCATGTATTTCGATAGCATGTGCAATGAATCCTAATTGCTAAGAAAAATGGGATATACTAGAGGACTTGGGAAGAATGGATAGGGCATCACTACTCCTATTAACCTTGTAGTGTAGAGATTAAGAGCAAGTCTTGGATATGATCATGTTGTCGCCTCATTACCTACATCCAGTTTTTTTTTATACTAGAGAGGTGTCATTTTTTGCTATAGAAATTCATACCGAGGTGCTGGGAGAACATGCTCTCGCTAATTTTTATAAACATATCGATGAAATAGCTTATTAATGTCATTCCAGATGGAAATGTTTTCACAACCAACTTTGAGTCTGTAGAACCAAAAACTAAGACATATCGACATTCTCATAAGGATCAATGGAATTCACCCAGACATTAGCATTTTGGGTTGCATAGCAGCCATGCATTCAGATCTTTGTAGAAGATACATGAAAGGATGAATCATGGACCAATGTCGACCATCGAGATTGATTTTGGCTAGATTGATGGATGGTTGTGGAATCATTTGAATAGATGTCTGTGGACTTCATACCATTGTGTCTCGTTGTTATGGAGTCATACAAAGTTCCTCTTGTTAGTTGTTTATTTTCGTTGTTCCCTTAGTTGTGTTGTAGGGGGGAATTAGTTGATGATAGATATTTTTTATTCCCACTCCTCCCACAATTGTGTTTTAGGGGGATGAAGTTAGATGATGACAAATATTGTTGTCATTGATTTGTTGTCAATTCGCGTGCTTTATCAGTGTGATGGTGATGGTGTTCAAACATCTTCATGAGTGTTGTGCCATGTTTGAGATGAGTTTTCCATATGCGGCAACCTCATTATTCCATTAGGGGAATTTTGAGGTCTAAAATGGGCCTCCTAAGGAAAATGTACAATCAAAATTCACTTTATGAAAACCAATCACATTTTAGGGGATGGCATCATCCCTAATAGTTGAAGTGGCATTGATTGAGTTAAAGGTACTTACTTGTCACCTTCTCAATGGTGGATAAAAACTCATGGTTAACCATGATAGTGCTCTAAGTACTTTTAAAGTCAAAAGTAAAGTACTATAATAAATGTCATTTCACATTTTATGAATAAAATATTATTATTGTCATTCCATATTTTTTGAAAGAAACCATGCATATCCCTACACAATCTTCATGTATTTACACACTTTTCAATAAATATTGTATTTGTATATTTTCAAATATTTATTTATAAGTCAAATCAATTCAATGTGTGATAAAAAATTCATACATAAAACAATATATTATATTATATTATATTATTTTTATATAGTATATTAATTGCATGTTATTATATAATTTAAATAATATAAATTTTAATTAATAATATATTCTATAATTAAGAATTTAATAATTTATATTTATATTTTATTTTAAGTTAGTTAAGTACAAAGGACAAATGCATTAGTTCTACAATGATAATGACTTTTTTATGAAAATCTCATTCTTATTTATAGTCACATCAATACAATTTTTTTATTATTTTTATTTTGGTACAACTTTTGAATTGAATTTAACCATAGTTACATTGATTTTGGTGCAAAAAGTGAATTGCAAATTCATAAATATTATTTTATTGGTTTAGCTATTATTTTATTATTTCCTTAGGAGGCCCATTTTAGACCTCAAAATTCCCCAAATAATTTGTTGGTTGATGGTGTTGCTTTTGTTTGAAACCTTTGTCTTGGTCTTTTATCAACACCTATTTTCTTTGAAGCATTTACGAGGAAGTTGACAATGTTTTCCTTTCTTATGCATTTGCAACATCTTCTACTTCAGAGATCAACCAAACTAATCAATGTTTCATAGCTCTTAGTTTCACAGTGTAGTACTTCTTGATTAGAGTGAGCTTTGTTTTTGTTATTTCGTAGATCATTGAGGAATCTATAATTTCAGCCCCATACTTCTTTGTGACAAATTCAAGATGAAATCCAAATACAAACCTTTTGTAGCAACTTATTAAGTGCTAAATGTATTAACCAAAAAAAAGCGTAAAGTTTGAACTTATTAAGTGCTATATGTATTTTCGCTTATTGTAACTTTTATCATAAAACTTTTAAGATACATATGTGAGAAGCATGAGCTAAAAGACCCAACCAAAAAAAAACATTTAATAATTGGATCCAATATGACTTTCAATTTTAGTTTATATATTGAAAAGACACTGTTGAAAACTGAAAATATAATTAATTATAATGATCACTTTCCATAAACTGAAATGACTACGTACCAAAAGTATTACCAATGGTTGTCGTTTATTTTTATTTCGGGATAACGCTGTCATTATGATAATAAGTGGTGTGGGCTTTATTTTGCTGTGGGCTTCCTTCCGCACTTGATATATAATTAATCTTTTTTAAATTATATATTTTTTTCATATGGACACAACTGTCTAGTGGGGGACTACAAACACGTCACGTTGTTAATTCATGTTTCAATTTTACATTATAAAAACCGTGCAAAACAATAACTTTGGGAAAATGCGACTCAAGGATAATATGGTTTTTTTTAAGCTTTCACATATTAATTTATTTTAAAGAATCCCGGTCCTTGTTCTTCGTCTCTTTCGTGACCTTGTCTTTGTTCTTTTAATTTTATTGATTTTTTATTTTATTAATCGGTAATTTTTTTTTAAAACAGTTCTAGTCAATTTTTCATCAATTCATTTATATATTTAAAAAACATTTTAAATAACACAAAAAAATCACAATTTGATGAAAAATAATATCTCCAAATTACAAAAAAAAAAAAACATTTATTTTATTAATTAACTGCACAATAATCACAATTCATAATATTCTCATATTTGAAATATTATTAAATTTGATACCAATATTTTGACCATTTTACAAATACTTTATCGAAATGCCTTTTTGTTTTAAAGGTGAGGCACCAAAGGAATATTTTTTTTCCATATTTTTCCAACCAAGAATCTTCCCAAATGTTTTTTTAAAGGCTCCGAAGAAGTGACACACCAAAGTAAATTTTTTCTCCAATTTCCCAATGTAACACAGAGAAACGACAAGAAGCGTCCCCACGGTACTGAGTGTGAAAGGTAATGCATTGAAAACTGCAGGACCAAATATAGTAGCAACAGGACCAAATAATGAGGAGCCTAACTTTTGACTTAGTATTTTTTCTAATTTGACCATGAATATGTCCAGAGTCGGTGATCAAATTTTGTCAAATTTGACCATGAAATCCATTGAATTTGCAAAGCGGATTTGAGCAAGGAAATCCAAAATTTTCTCCTCTTGGATGATTTTTTAAAATAGAAACAAAACGTTGACCAATCATCTTATACTTGAGGGATAAAGTAAAACGTCGGCGAATATATGACCCAAAAATTAGGACACGCAGAAACTATAATATCTATAATTAGGGATAGACTAATAACTGTTTGACACAGAAAAATTGAAAGTAACCAACACTGATATTATTGTGATAAGTCTTCATTTCAAAGTACATTCAATGATCAGAATTTGTTCCTCTTCCCATCCGAAGTTGGGTATTTATATCAAACATTGTAAAACTAGTTATACACAGGAAAAAGTAAAATTTGCTGTGTCATGAAATCCCCCATTTGTAAAATGTAAGTAAAAATAATTTCTACATACAAAGTTTGTGCATTCAGCTTAATTAGCTGTGTCATGAAACCGCCCCTCCCCCTCATTTGTGAAATCTAAGGGAAAATACATTTGTACCTACAGAATTTGTACACTCACCTCTTCCAACTTGCTGTTTCCATTATCTTATACAATTGAGAGCTTAATTTCCATTCAGCTGATTGAATTTGCTTACATTCATCTCTTGCTTATATTCATCTCTTCCAACTTGCTGTTTCCATTATCTTATACAATGGAGAACTTAATTTCCATTCAGCTGATTGAATTTGCTTATATTCTTGCCACCATCTTATGAAACTGCTTCCTTCTAAGAAAACATCTAAAGAAATGGTGCAGTCATTAATCATCTTTGTCACATATTTTTCAAACTTTTCAAGACTTTCTTTCTTTTGGCGTAGGCCTTGTTTGATATCTTTCAAAGCCTCTTCTACATGTGCCCAAAAGCATGAATCTTCATTCAGAGATGCAAACTTTGTTCGAACCTTCTGACCACTGGAATTACGAACATGTACAATATCTTCAGACCATTTCTGAATAAGTTTATGACGAGGGGGTCTTCCATCAGAAAGATAGCTGCCCTCACCCTTAGAGGTGCGATAATAATGCGCAATATCCAAAGGCTCTACCAATCTGCTATATGTATTACCGGCGTATGTCCACCTACTCGGAAATTGGGATTCACTTGGCAACTGATGATTCTGCCACATATTAACAATTTCATCCCAAAACACGGCCAACTTTTCCCTGCGCAAATTGGCATTGATATCCCTCTTTTCATTTAATTGTCTGAAGGAATCATAATATCCCAATTTCTTCTTGAAGGGATCATGAATATCTTCCTTCTCACAAAGCTCTTTATACCACTCCAGCTCTGCCATTCTAGATTGTGCTCTACACAATTTAGAGGACAGCTGAGAAGCATTTGTGTTATGTTTGTTTTCCATTTCTCTTACGCTTAGTAGGGCAGTCCGTGCAGGATCACTCTGCATGAGCCGATATCACTAATTTAAAAGTACATTTAAAAAAAAATCGAAGTACAGGTATAGAGAATGCTACTAGAATTTCTAACACCAAATTTTACATCACACCACTCAGGGCAAACCTGGTATATATGAACTTCCAAAAAAGCTAAAAGGATGCCCTTATATTCTAACCAATGAATAAGAATCAATAAAGAACAAGCATTTCAATTTGCATGTATCTGGTTCACTTAAAAAAGTTTAAAAGGTCAGATTAGATGAAAAGGTAATTCACAAAAAGGGTTAGTTGATTATTAGATTCCACTCTTGTTACTTTTCAATCCTAAGGAAAATATTTGAGTGCCTTCGTGTTTGCATATGTAACAATACTATTAACATAAAGGTAGTTAAAAATACAAGATTTACACTATAATCCAGAATACTGAACAATGTAATCATCTTATTTCTGATCTTATTTAAAAAGGAAATGAGGAATACCTGGGCTTCCACACCAATAGCTTTTAGCTGTAATGAGATTCCCATTTCGTAAGAGGATTCTGTATTGGAACTAGAAATTCTCCCAGGGTTTCGTATTACATTCTCCAAGACAGTGCTATAGTTTATGTGCTCCTGTACATTCCTGTCAGAAGATTTTTCTTGGCCTTGCAATGTCAAATGAAGCATCTTCAAAATTGTCTCAGAGTTTATAATACAAGCTGCCCCATGGCTTGAGCAAAACATGTAAACACCAAAAGGTCTGTATGGACTTCCACTGATAACCCCATCCAACCCACTTATAGAATGAAGAAGAGCAGTATACGCATCCCGAATAATGTAATCAGAGGCATATTTGATGACCTTGGTCATTAAGCCTCTCCAATAAGGCAAAAGTTTACTCAAGGGCACAGTTATTGATTCAAATGGTGCAAGCAGAATCCGAGGAACAATGTCATGCTGAGAAACCACGTGACAAAAATTGCCTGCCCAATTCTGTCGGTCAACTGCTTCAACAAGTCTTGCATCTCCCACTAAAGGGCAACCAAATGTGACACAAAAAGGAGAGCTTTGCTTTGGCCTTTTTCCCAGAGCCCATAGTGTGGCCAGGATTGCAACAGATCCTCCTAAGAAGTGACCAATAAATATGACTGGTTTGAGTTCCATATAGATCTGCAGCTGATTTGCCATTGAAATATGTCAACACTGTACTTTCCCCTCTGAAATTCAAATTAACAAGTAAGAAGAAAACCCTCTTTTCACTAATCTGAGGTCACTTTGCATGTAGATAAATTAATTTACCTTTTCTTCTAAATTTGTATTCTCCATAATATGCAGGAACAACTTCAGAGCTCCCTGATGGACACGGGCTGGTTGACCATCATTACCTTTGAGGCAACCAGAGAATATCTTATTTCCAGTTGGGATAGTTGCCTGTCCATATTTGCCCTCTTCGACAATAAAATCTTCTAATCTGTGAAACGAAGGGAAGGCAACATATACAACATCTTCATCCTCACTCAGAGTAAAACTCTGTGGGCTATTTTCGCAAGCACGGAGCAACTCTTTCCAAGCCTTGGGGAGCAACTCAGATGAAGCAAGAAAGGTTGCAATCTCCTGAGCTACAGTGAATCTGCAAAGTAGAAACTCCTCTCAATTTTAGGAATTAGGCTTTTGTGATCCATAAAATGTGTGTAAAAATTTTTCAGTGAAAATCACATAAAAGAAATTTGTGTTGACCCGTTTAGAACCAGCCAGTGTGGTTCATCATCAAGACAAGATGAGAAATCTGATCAGGAAACCAGTTTAAGTAGAATACGACTGCTCCAACTAGCTGTTGGAAAAACAGCTAGTTTGACTAGAATAGGTACTACTGATAAAAATCGCAAGGATTTTGAAGAGACACAATGTCTCTTCAACTTTCAAGCCTCTCCCCACTATCCGTGGTTCTCTTAAATCGGTTAAAGACCCGATTTTCCGGATGGATGGTAAGGGTGTTTTTTTGATTCCATGTTCCTATGGGACCCCTTACATTGGTGAAACTGGTCGATCTATTAACCAAAGAATTCATGAACATGTCGCTGACCTTAGACATGGTAGATCTCCGTCCTCTGCCTTGGCAGAGCATGTTGAAAAAACAAATCACCATATTAACCTTAATAGGGATGATGGGTGGAATGTTAGCAGATGTTGGATTCCTGCTCTTCACTCTTAGTCGATCTTGATTCCTCTTTCGAGTTGTGCTCCTTTTATTTTTCTAATTTGGTTTTGATTAGGATTTTTGTTTTGTTTTTATTATTATATATATTATATTTATTTATTTTTATTTTTATTTTTATTTTATTTATTTATATTTATATTTTTGTTTTATTTATTATTTTTATTTTTTGATTTATTTATTATATTTTATTTTTATTTTAGTATTATTTATTAATTAATTTATTTTTATTCTTTGATTTGAATTTTATTTTATTATTATTATTATTATTTTATTTATTTATTTATTTGTTTATTTAATTTTTAAAAAATTTTAAAAATTAAAAATAAAATTAAAAATAAAAATAAAAAATTATTTTTATTTTTATTTATTTTTTATTTTTATTTTTATTTTATTTATATTTATATTTATTTTTTATTTATTTATTTATTTATTTATTTATTCTTTTTGTTTGAATCTTACCTCTTTAGTAATATTAAATTATTTGATTAATTAGTACTATTAATGTTATTATTATTACTTATTTATTTATTTGATTTGATTTTATATTTGATTTACGTATTTAATTTATTTGATTTGACTTTATATTTTATTTTTATTTATATAGAATTTATAGTAAAAACATAATCAAAATTAAATTAAACAAATAAATAATAATAATAATTATAATTTTCCTATTCTAGTCAAATTAGCCATTTTTCCAACAGCTAGTTGGAGCAGTCCTATTCTACTTAAACTGGTTTCCTGATCAGATTTCTCATCTTGCCTTGATGATGAACCACACTGGGTAGTTCGAAATGCGTCAACACAAATTTCTTTTATGTGATTTTCACCGAAATTTTTTTACACAAATCCTCTCAATTTATTAACGTATTCATAAAAATATGGCATATGCAAAGTTTACGACAAATAACGAGTGAGCTCTGAATCCTTTTCACTTATGTGCGTTAAATATGTCCGTTTCTGCAAATGCACCTTTCTTTTTGTAAAACAAAGTTATGGAAGAGATGACCAGAACTTTCAAAAGCTTTCGAACAGGATACCCTGAGACCGATTATCTTGCGAAAAGCTGCAGGTCAAAAACCAGATTATTGGATCTGCCCTTACTGGACTGAATCAAACTCTCATTACACTGCTCAGTCGAAAGGGACATCAATCCTATAATCCTTTCAAAGGCTTAAGAAAAAAAAAGAATTTTTAGTAGGTGAAGCACTTCGTGATTAACAGGCACTAATGTTATGACTGTTGTTGCGGAGGTCCACACCAGTAGTCTGAATCAAAACCTATCAAAATCCGCATAAAAATAAAGAAAACCATAGATTAAACACGGTAGGATTTGGGATTTTTCCAGTTTTTTTTTCCAATTTCATTAAATTTTGATTCAAATTTAAAAGATTGTTATTTAAATTTTGCTGAAATAACATTTTCTAAGAAGATAAATCCATATATAAATTCAAAAATACAATTCAAAGATTCAGATACTCTTTTGGGAAAAATCAAAATCTGATAACTTAAAAAAAAACTTTATATTCTTAAAACTTCCTATTAAAACCCCATATTCCACATACGCATCCGTTCAAAATTCACACAAAATAATTGCAAGTTTATTACAGGTAACCCTTTATCAAAATGCATAGAAAGCAACCAATTTATGCACAGACAAAACGATCTTCCAAGTTCATCCTTACTCTTGCGCCATCGTCCGCCGTTCCTTCACTATTTGGTTTGCCATGGCGTTTGGATTCAGAGACGCAACTTTCTCGGAATGCGTAACGGGTGCTGACTTCGCATAGTAGAGGGAAGGAGCCGAGCAATATCCAGAAAAGACAGACGGGAAGAAGAAGAGCCCGAGACATTGAAGGGGAGAACTGTCAGTATAACTTTGCATAGTAAAGGGAAGGAGCCGAGCAATATCCAGGAAAGACAAACGGGAAGAAGAAGAGCCCAGGACTTTGAATGGGAGAGTTGTCGGTGTAACTTTTAATTTAGTGGTGCACATGCACACTAGGTAAATCACTCCATCCTATGAGGAGCAGGGTATGTCATTTTTCAATGTTTTTTTACCAATTTATTTCCATGTAACATGTCTTTTATAACTTTTTAATTATTATAAGTTTATGAAAATCAGTATAAATGTATGTTAATTTTGGTTTTACTAGTGATTAAATATTTGAAATGATTATTTTTTAATTAGTTAAAAAAAATTGAAAGGGTTGCAATCTCACTTAAATCATATTATATATATATATATATATATATATATATATATATATATATATATATAATAATTTTTTAAAATGTGAAGCTTCATCGTCTCTTATCATATTCAAGGAGGGGTGGCTTGGTTATCTCTCTATGCAACATATATGCAACTGCATACATTACCCCATTTTAATGTAAAGCTTTCATCTTTTCAACTATTCAACTATTATGTGAGGACGAATCTTGCTCCCTAGCTTCTATGGTATGTTTGATCCTTTCCCATCATAGGGGGGACAATTCACTTGGGCATCTCACAAAGGAAGGTGTGTGTCCAGTGGAAAATTCCTTCCCAAAGTCATGGCATAATCCATGAACTTTTAACCAGACATGGACATTGACTTTCTGCAATGGATTAGAATTAACTTATGCTTGCATGCAAGATATACTAGTCTTTGGGTTTGGAGGTTTGCAACGTAGACTTTGGCAGTCGAGCAATGGTCAGAAGTGAGGCTTTGGGCAAGAAGAGATTTCAAAGTCTAGGACTTTGCTTGTTGCATTAGAGCTGGAGGTTGTAGGAGCATGTGGCGTCCACCTTCTTTCAGAGGGCATAACTTTGCCGATCTAGGTTCCACAGGTTGGAAAATTTAGGGTATTGCCTTATCCCTTTGGCTCATTAACCTTATTCTCTGGTTTTGTTTCTTGTTGATGGATGCTTGATTGCTTTGTTTCGAGTTCAACTTGGTTGGGTTGTGGCTAGAATTTCGGTGTCTCCTAGCGTGTTCCAAGTCTTGCCAAAAGACTTTCATCTGTCATTTATTTTTATTTTTTCTTCTCAATGTATTAGGCTTTGCCAGCACTGGTTTCACATAATCCCTTCATGTTTTCATCTTGCAAGTTTTCTCAATCTTATTCATTTAAGTCCTAGGCTGCTCTAGGAAAGCTATCTAGCCTAAAAATTACTTTTTTGGTGTAATATACCCCAATAGCAAATATGCAGTTTCCAAGGGGCTGGGGGAAAAGGTCCTCAAGACAGGCCCCGTGCCCAAGCCCAAGCCTAGAAATATACAACCATCTTCTATTTTGCCACACCCCCTGAAATTCCCAAAGATATTTGTCAACTTGAAGCGCTCACAACCAATGATCGACAAGCTCATTCAAAATTGGAAATCCAAGAGAATGTAGTTAATTGGGTTCACGACCCTAGATATACAAGGGAAGACAAAGCCAATACTTGAACTCCATCACTCTCTATTGAGAGATGAAAACTTTTATGGGTGGGATCTTGAAGGAAAAACATGAAGACCACAATGATAGCATCTCCTCTTTGAATGAAATAAAGTAGGTGCAATGATATCAATGTTCTTGCCTTGCTAGTTTGGATGTTTGACTAACTCACCCGAAAGCCACCTTTAATGTCGCATTAAACCTTATGCTTCAACTAATAAGTGTCGAGACCGAGCTCTACTTACCTTTTTAGACCCTTGATATCATGTTATGCCTCATGGAAACTATTTTATTTATTTTTGTAATGTATGTTGAAGTTTTGAGGTAACACTGTTTGGATGCCCCACTAGGTCACTTGGAAAGACACCTTCAATGTAGTATTAAGCCTTATGCTTCAGCTAATACTAGTGCGTGAGACCTAGCTCCACTTTCCTCTTCAGACTCCTCATATCACGTGATGCCTTATGGAAACTATTTTATTTCTTTTTGTAATATATGCTGAAATTTTGAGAAAATACGATCTTGATTCACAATAATAATAATAATTTTTTAAATAGGAACCATATTTATAATATTTATAATTTTATACATATTAAATTTATTTTGTTTATATAGATATTTTTAATGTTTAAGTTTGAAAATTTTACTCACTTAAAAGGAACATAGATTTAGCTTATAATTAGATCTATCAAGTGTCCACAGGGATCTTGAGGAGCAAACCTCTTTTATAGTGCAAACCTTAAGAAAAAAATTGTGCTTCTATATCTTTAATCTTTGTGGAGGCTTGATAAATCCTAACTACGATATATATATATATTTCAACCTTTTATTGAGCATAAAAAAAACTCCAATCTCTTTCATTTTAAATAATATCATTAATAAAATGTTTTAACCACAAGAAATTTTATATTTTTAATTCTTTTATACATAGTTCACATTAAAATATTTGTTAAAAGAGTACATCACTCAAATTGGGAATTAGAAAGCATCTAATATGAACTCTCTCTTTATGTGTGTATCTACACACACATTTTTTTTAGTTATTAACATTATTGTAAAATACTACATGTCAACTCCATATTAAACATTGAAGGTGGGCATTGGAATATTTAATTTATGGTCAATATTAAAATATTTTTTTGTTTTCTATATATATGTATATGTATGCGTGAAATTGATATTGAAATATTAATTAATAGAGATGTTCAAATATTCTATTCTAAATACACATTGAATATTGGAGAATTACACAACTAGGTCATAGTATAAAAGTAAAATTATAAGAATTTTTTTTATATTCAATTTCTTTTTCTTTCTATATATAAAGTTGTTATAAAACTATGTTAATCTGAAAATTGAAATATTACTACAAAAGTAAAAATACAAGAAACTTTTTATATTCAATTCCTCTATCTTTCTATATATAAAATTATGACATGAGGGAGTTTAGACGGAGGCATATATAATTGACATTGAAATTTTATTTGTTATTTATTCTTTTCTTAAATACTAATGTCAATTCTATGTTGAACATGGAATGAATTTCACATCTCCATCATAGTGGATTGTAACATCAAGTATTATTTTAGATGTGATGTGTAATATCCATGTTGACTAGTGAAAGAATATCGATATCCCTAATATTAAAAAGTAGAAATCATTTATAGATGAAATTAGAAGTTTTTTTACTATTAATTACTTTATCTTTATATATAAAGTTGATATAATTATGTTATTTACCATAGACATTGAAGTGTTTTTGTATATGGCCAACATTGAAATATTTGTTTTAATTAATATTTATGTTCAATATTGATTTTTGTTTTTAAATCTAGTTATTATTTTATTTCCTTTAATGTAATATTAAAGGACAACAGCTCTCCCATAATGGGTTGGAGAGCACCTTACAATAAAATAAACAATGTAACATATTTTCAATAAAATTAATTATTGTATTAAGAATCATGAGAAAATACATGTACAACTAGCTCAACCATATAAATTAAATGCCAAACCTTTATAGATATCAATCCATAATAAACCTCAAAATATTTTGATGCATCCCATACTACCTAAATTTATAAAAAAACAAACAAACTAAATTATAATTTTATTTTAAATTATTATTATTATTAATTATTAAAAAATATGTAATAATATTTTTAACTATAAAGATTTACCTACAATTTACTATACAAATTTTTACCTTGTAGTAAAATAATATTTTAACTATATTTTAAGTCTATATTCCATTAACATAAGATGAGGTAAACAACATGACATAGTCTCAATAAAACCATAGTGTCCCAAAGAAATACATTAAACTTAATTATTGAGAATATTAACAATATGACATTATCTCAATAAAACTAAAGTGTAAAGAAAATGGGAAACACTTTTTGGAATTAGAGTTTTATGGTGAATAAGTGTTGGAAGAATTAATATTAATAGAAAAAAAAATTGAAAAATAGTACACACTATGTGTAATACTATATTCATATTTTGAGCAGAAAAAATGCATTAAATTAAATATTGAGAACATTAATATGATAAAAATGTTGTCACTGAACATTATATGTTAGATGAAAAATATATATAACTAGCATTTGCACCAAAAGGGTGCAAAGATATGCCGATAGAGTGTACTTAAATGTAGAGTAGCAGAGAGGTTGTGTATCAGGAACTAAGGATATGGAAATAAAATGTATGGGGAATTAGGAGACCACGGGTGAGAGAATGGGAAGAAACTGGTAAAGTAAACAAATAACAAATAAATTATATTAAACAGAAAGTAGCCTTCTTGCAAAGCAATTCCACATTCCACTGAACCTAAGTTGTTCACTCTTCTAATTCCATAAAATACTGAAGAATCAACAAAGAATTGATATGAAAATAAACACGTTAACCTCTTAATTTCTACATACCTTTCCATTCTTTAAATCGCTCTACAAAAATATTTTTATCAGTTCATAGTGAGTTCTCATATGACTAATACTTTGGAAATTCTTCCAGAAAAACCAATCAAAATTCATCAATCATTTTCTGGTCATAAGTATAGGTATGCAGAAGAAATTGCTCCTCAGTTGCTCCTGTTAGCATATGCTGATAACCTAAAGGTCATGGGCCCCGTTTTGTGGAGAATTGAATGGTAAGGTATTTTCCCTGTGACTCTCTTTCCTGTGAGTGTTCTAAGGTATTGATGTTGTGAGTCTTAGAACACCTATATTCTTTTTGGAAGGGCCAAACAATTATTTTTTCATTGCTTAGGATATAGGTGAAACCGAAACAGAGGAACACACCATGTAGGTAACGAATTCTAAAATAACTATGCGCTCACTCGATTGAAAGGCATCAACAGTTCCCATATGAGTTAACAGTTCCCATATGAGTTGTCCTCCATTTTGATCGGTTTTTGTAGAGAAATAGTGCTAACCCAGAACCTCTTAAAGCGGAGAACTATCTCCACTTAAAGCTAACTGTCAAAACCATTAAAGTCCCTAAAAACCTTCTCAATCTACAGTGAAAATCTACTCTAATCCAATGGAAAATGTGAATAAAATGGCCATTATATCCGTTCTGTTTTTGCGGGTTCCAAAGGGTTTGAATTTTGGCTTTTAGTAGGTAAAAGAATGGAAAGTATTTTGGTAAAGGTCCTGCTATGGGCTAAATGTAAAAACGACTGAAGTCCCTAAAACCCTCTCAAGCTAGAGTGAAAATCTGATATAATCCAATAGAAAATGGCATAAAATGGCCATTATATTTGTGAAGTTTTTATTGGTTCCAAAGGGTTTAAATTTTGGCTTTCAGTAGGTAAATGAATGGAAAGTATTTTGGAAGAGGATCTGCTAAGGGCTGGATGTAAAAACCACCTAAGCCCTTAAAAGCTTTCTCAAGCTAGAATGAAAATCTACAATAATCCAATAGAAACTGGAATAAATTGTCCATTATATTTGTTCTGGTTTTTTTTGGTTTCAAAGGGTTTAAATTATGGCTTTCAATAGGTAAACCGTAAAAGGTTGGAAAGTATTTTGGTAAAGGTAGGGCTAGATGTGAATAGTATGTATAGTATGGTTTTCTTTTTCCTTAAAAAAATGGTTTTGTCATTACAGAACAACTGCTCATGCTGCCAACATAAAGGGCTACTATGTTTCAAAGCAAAAGAAAAGGCTTGTAGGCATATGGCCAGAGAGATTTTAAAATTACCATCAAACATGAGTCCCTCTCTGGTGTTTGAGTCCCTCTCTGGATACACTTTACCATTGCAAACAGAGTATTGAAATAAAAACCATTATCATGAACTAGATTTATAAGCTATGCAAAGTTTTATATCATCTTTCTTTTTACGGAGACTATACTCTACAAAAAAATATTGTCCTTTGTCATGTGTGCATTATGCTTCAATAAATGATCTATATGTATGTGTAGGCTGTAGTTGTGTTTACTTTGATATTTTACTGAATATTTAAGAAAATAATTTGTTAATTAAATCAAACAAGCAGAATCAAGATACTGTAGTACGGTTTCTATAGTCAAAAAAATTCACAAGAAAGAAATAAGAAATAAAGAAGAGAAAATATTACTCAAACAAGTTGTTTAGTAGTGTTGTCATTGTTGTAGAGTTGTGGGAAAAATAGTTTGGTTGTTCGAATAAAGATTGAGGAAACGAGAGAAAAAATAATAGAAATTAAATTGAGAAGGAAAACCAAATAAAGCAAAGGAAAAGAGGAAAATAGAAGAGGACGGTATTATTGAAAGTAGAAGAGACTCACATTAAATTATTTTTCTTTTGGCATTTCTTTTTGAATTAATGTAATTCTTCCTTCAATTTAGATTAGTGGTAGCTTTCAATAAATTAAATGAAGAAAAGAAAATTGGCTTTTTGTCATTCTTCAGAAGTTGAAGCCCATTAAGATATATGAAGTAAACACATTAGTCTGCAATTTAACAGAAACTATGTTCCTACAATTTTGAAATTTACCCTTATTCTTGTTTTTCTCAAACAAAACTTAAGTGTGCTTCCTATATTTCATTTGTTGTCACTTGTAGATTGGCAACCCAATATCACTGTAAGTTCAACTTTGTTCTAGGCTGCAGCATCATATTTCAAATCATACTTCAGGTCTTACTGCTTATGCCTCTTGTTTGCTCAAGCTTGACCTTAAATAATTATTGAATGGTTTTTCTTATTGAGACTTGTAAGGCTTGCTCTTAGAATTCCGGTTCAAAAATTGGACAGATGAATCGAAAATTAAATGGGGGAATTTGTTTAAGCATGAAGTTTTAAAAATATTCGATGTATAATATGAAATGGCTTTAGTAGTAGTGCATAGATGGGTTTAGTTCGAACCTTGTCAAGGAAGTTACTAGAAGCTTGAGTGCATAAGAGGCGCAAGAAGACTTGGAAATTATTCTCAGCAAACATTGCACCAGGACAGGCCAAAGGTTTCGGCAAGATGACAAGTTCTATCATGGGAGGTTTTCTGTTAGCTAGGAGAGAATGCCCATATTTTTTTCATCTCCACTACTATCATAGGTGGTGATAAGCGCCCTGTTTCTGTTGAGGGCATAATTCAATTGGTTATCAACCAAATTCGAGGAAAACCCCACCTCTATACATGAGGAAGCGAGGGGAGATGCAAATAAAAAATCTAAAGAGTGTTTGAATTAAATCGACGGGTAATGAGACATATCCATGGACTAATAAAAAGATTGGAATTGGAATGATGTGGTATTCTAAATCCAAGTTATACTTTGAATTCACTAGAAGTAGGGGTAGCTGATGATAGCATGCTAACAGTAACTATTCAAGAAAATTTATATCACAGAATACATAACTGTAACCACAAGCATGTCAAAAACCAAATATGCCAATCCTATAGGAATTAAAGAACCAAAAATTCCTCATCAAAGAGCTGAGAAAATTACAGAGGAAAAAGATAGCAGACCTAGTCGAATTTGATTTATTACATCTAACTTAAGATGTACTTACAGCCAATGCCCCGAAGGGCTAAAAAGTATCATCATCATAACAATCCCGCGTTAAGTAAAAGGAGCAATTATACACTGGGGAAGGCTCAAAGCCTCAAACCCTTGTTCAAAACATAGAATAGTACAATATGTGCTATGGGATACTATTCCAACTGTAAGTTTAACATAAAATACATAATTTAACATTATTCATATCTCTAGAGGGTAGAGAGTTACACCTCCCACAGTAATAAAACAAAACTAAGAGAAGTCATTAGACCACAACACGCAGAGGAATCATTCAGCCATTCACTCATTGAAATATCCTACGGTGAATTATAAAATACATGAAGTATCAACCTGTAGCATAGAGAGAGGACTGGTTAAATTCCAACAGAATTCGAAGCAGGGGTATAAGAAACAACGATAGCAACAAGGGTACCTGGGGATAGGGACAAATGAAAGAACACAATTATTAGCAGAGCGTGAAGATTAGAGAGTGAAATGGTGCATTAAGGAGCCTTATGAGTGATGAAACCAAATTTACCTGGTTAGTTGGGCTATAGCCCCCTCGCTGCCTAAAAATATACAGGTATACTTATCAAAACAAAAACCCAAGTCGAAAGGAGTCAACAGTGGTCAAACGAAAATGGAAAATGTCTAAGGGAAATTCAACAAAATAATTATGCAACACAACTGGAAAAGAAACGAAAACTAGAGGAAAACATTACCTTAATCCTTCACCTGGTAAACTCCTTGTCACGAGCAAATATTGCTAGTTGGCTCCATACTTTGTAATGCTGCAATGGCATGGTTGCATTAGGTTTACCCAGCAAAGAAACGAATAGTCGTCGCTCTACCCCCATTCGGAAGTGAAATGAATTCCCTTCCATCTTGGCTGGTGTCGTTTGAGCAGGCTGAGCGGCCTTTTTAACCGATGGCTTCTCATGAGGGATGAAGACGAGCTACGAGACATCGCCATTGTCATCATTGCCGAGTAGATCAAACGGATTCAAAGTTGCCATTGCAGCTACTTTGAATTAGCTCCGTTCCAATGTAAAAAACAAATCCTTTCATATATTTAAGATCATATATGAACTGGCTTTGCTTTGCCGCTGCTTTGAACTGGTCGTGCCCACTGCAACATCTTAATTCCATGAAACGTTTTCCCAAATCATGCTTGAGAGAATTGGTCAACTGGTCAATTGGTGGTGACACTATTGAGATTTCCTGACAGTTGTTGAGAATGACAAATCTCAACAGTGTCACAAACTAAAACTAACTTCTACAATAAAATGCTTATCGGCATAAATATATATTAAGAAAAAAAAAATATCTAATTTATAATTAATATAAATAGTTTGTTTAAAATTTTGAAATTATATATGTGTGTGAATTTTTAAGGATGGAAATCTATCTTAAAGTGTAGAAACTTTGGCCAATCTTACTAGTCTTTAATACACATTGTAAAATATTTGATAACATCTTTATAAAAAATTCAAATTTCTAGTGATTTTATATATAGTCTCTATAAAATTCTGGCCATACTTGAGGTAAAATAATTTTATATTATAAAATTTGGGCAAATAATTTTTAAGAAAAATGGAAATTGGAAATTGGCGAATCTATTTTGAGAGAAATCCATGGAAAAATAGCCCACTTACTAATATTAGCCTCTAAAATTTTCCAATATAATATTTAAAAAAAAAAAGTTTAGAAAATCTGATATTTTGAATTTTATAGTTTAAATAAATTTAAATTAATATAAAAAAATAAATATAGATTTATTTGATATTAAACAAAATAAAAAGTTGTGAAAGTTAGTTTAAATGGTTGAGTTCTTATTGCTAAATATTATCTTTATTAAGAGTTCATGAGTCAATTTTGCTCAATGCCCTTTGCCAATTTGACTCTAAAAACATTCCATTTAAATATATTTTAAAGATAAAATTATCTTGTTTTAATAAAATATTTATTAATAAATTTATCTTTAAAAATTATAAATATAATTATTTATTTGATATTTCAATAAATAATATAAAATATTATGTTAGTCATCAATAATTTTTGCTATTTTGTAGATGACTAAAAACTTGTCCTGGATTTCTAAAAACATGATTCACGAATATTGTGAGTTTTAGAAATCTCACTGCCTTCATTATGCTTAGAACAAAATTTTCATCATTTTACTACTATGCCATTTCCTGGTTAACCTACCACTCCTAGAAGACCCCTCATGGGCTCATTCCACACATCTTTGTCCCATTTTCATACCCATAACCTCAGTACTTTGTTTTGCCTATGCTTTACCCCTCCACTTTCCATCTGGGATTGCCAAACAGCCTACCCTTTCCCATGTTCATCAAATGCCTCAAGCATTGATGGTCTCAAAACTATCTCTGTACGCTCTTTAGATAAATCAAGTACATTGTATTTTGGATCTTCAATACATCAATTTGTCAACAACCTTTGTTTTTCATAATTGAAGACCCCAAGCCAAGTTTTCAATCAAAGACCAAGTCTAAAAGCTTTCCACTAGGTCACTAGGGTTTCATAGGTTGTAGGGTGATTTTTGGTGTTCCAAATCACTGTTTTTCATGTGCTAGAAGCTGAATCAAATGTGAAAGAGGGTCAACATATGTTTGTCCAAGATAATTCAGAAAAGTCACTAAGGAAGACTTCCTTATCAAGTTTAAATTCTGCAAAGGATGGCTGTTCAATTTTTACATTTCTACAGGAGTGTCAAGGTAACTATCAGTAGGAAAATTGGTAAGGTAAGAGGCCAGCTCCTCACTAAAAGATATCCACAGCAAAGAAGGAGGAAGCAACCTATGTTCAAGAAAAATAAGGGTTTCCTACAACTGATTGGGCCAGCAGTGTGCCAAGAAAAGATCAATGCATCAAATCACAAGGACAGAGGCACACCAACACAACCAAGCATGAATTGATATTTTTTAGAAATTATAAATGGAAAAGGGAAAAAGGTAAGGTGAACTGGACAGAAATGAATGAACTTGAAAGGGCTATAGAGAAATTAGAAGACAACACTAAAGATTCTTCTAAACAGCCCAGAAACCTAAGGTTTTGCAAAGATGATCAAAGAAGGTAAAATGAAACTGTTCACCCTCCACCATGACAGCAGAAGAAGGTTTAAAGAGACTGGGTAGGTGACTACTAGGGTTTGGCAAGGTAAAGTATCTCACTACCTCAAAGGGAAAGAATGCCAAGAGTATCAGTATAAGGAAGGTCAAGCCTTCATTTTCAGTCATTTACACTTAGTGAATCATGTAACTCAAATAAACATCTGAAAAACAATTTTTAAAGGCATCAAGGCCAAAAGGAGTCAAAGTTCACCCTATCAGCAAACTGATGAACATCAACGAAAAATGTTAGAAGGAAAAGGGACCCTTTTTATGTTTTTAAGTCACCTACTGCAAAAGGGTCAAAAAGAATATCAGTGAAATGACAAAGAGGATTGAAGACATTAGCAAAGTGGGTTTTTTATTTAAATTTATTTCCCTAAAGATATAAAAGACCATTTTTGCTCTCCTCCCATCTCATTTTTCATTTGAAAAGAGAAAACAAACTTCAAGGAGAAAATTTCTAAGTTTCAGTAAGAATCTCGGCAAGGTTACTTGGTGCTACGCTTTGGTGCAGGCATTGCGCTTACAGCACCCGACGTTGCGCTTAGGGGAGTTTTCGCAGTGTAATTTTACACTGTGCCATGCTTACAGGTGAACGTGTTGTGCGTTCGATCGAGCGCTACCCGTTCGCCCAGGAGGAGCTCGACAGGTCTGCATGCGAGCAGCGTTGCGCCCAGGAGGAGATGAGACGAGCCCAGATTTTCCCGGCATTGCGCTCAGAGAGGCCCAACAGGCCCAAATATCGTGCAACGTTGTGCTCAGGACACCCGGCAAGCCTGCACGTGGGCAAGCACTGCACTTAGGGCAGAAGCGACCTGACAGCTCGTTCAAGCGCTGCGCCTAGGCCAAAATCCTTCTTCCACTTGCAAAATTTCTAAAAATCAAAAGGGAGCACCTCCAAAGTTGCATCCAAGGACCTGTAAAGAAGTCAAAAGTTGACAAGTGCATGTTTTTCCATCTCCTTCAGACAAATTCATGATTTTATTCTTGAAAAAAATTGACTAAACCCTAGTGACTATAAACCCTAAGTCTTCATGGCAAACACTCTGTTTTGACCTCCAAGCAAGAAATTATCAGTCAAGGAGGGTGTGAAGTAGGGTAACTGTAGTGATTTCAAGATAAACCTTCATCAAAGCTCAAAATAAATCAGTTATAACCCCACACCTCCATCTCACTCACTTGCAAAAAATTGCCTTTCACCATTATTCCATTTCACTCATCCTATCAAGTTTCACAAGCAAGCCTAGGGTTGTTTAGAGGCAGCATTAATCATCATGTCAGGAGAAGAAGGGAGTGTGAGCAGTGAATGAGGTCAAGTGCCTATGAGGCCAAAGCACAAGGGTGGGAAGGTTAATATATTTGAACCCCAAGACACTGTGTAGATTACTACCTCTCCCATGATTCTCACATTCTTTTAGAATGTAGGGTGTTTTTCAGTTTTGTGAAAGGGTCCAACAAGTACAAAATCACCCAAAGCTCACAAGGTTGTTTATTCTTAACCTACATAACAAACAATCAAGCTTGGTAGGGGTGACCTTTAAACTCTCATCAGATACCATTTCTCATGCTACTAGACTTCCTGATGTTGGTGAAAAGTGGTTCAACAGAGAAAAATTGGACATGAGTTGCTATGAGCCTTTCCTAAAGCCTAGGTACAAAGAAGTCTGCAAGACTATTTTACTTTTCTCACACTTATTGGAGAGGTATGCACCCTTAATGAAGGTCATCATGAAATATTTTACGTGTGAGGGGAGATACTCTAGGATCTACTCATACCATATCAGATTAATCATGCATTTCACTAGGGTCAAAATGCTTCATTTGCCCCATTACCTGTATAGGAGTATCGACAAGATGTCTTCTGTTGTCCGAAGGAGGAGTTATTCCCAGAAAATGCAGAGTTTGTACCACCACTCCTTGATCAAGATGGTGGTGCTACAACAACTGGAGCCAAAAGGCATACCTTGGGAGGTGTTCATAGCTCATGAAATATTCACAAGCCCACAGCCCCATCATCAACCAAATTTTCTCTCATCATCTACCCAAGTGTCCTCTCCTCAAGAAAACCCCCCTTCCTCATCTTCTCTTGATGCATCAGATCAAGAAGGAAGTGGCAGTGAACAAGCAAGTGACAATGAGGGTGAAGGTGATAGTGAATCAAACCAAATTGAAGATGAGGGTCATGATGAGTTGAGCCAACAAGAGGCAGAAAGCATGGAAACAGAAGGAGAGAATAACAATGAATAAAATGAGGAAGTTGATAGTGGAAATAAATTAAGCAGTGACGAAGAAGAGGTCAGCAATGAAGAAGAAGACATAGAGGTGGATTATGATGAAGATGAGGCAAGTGACAAAGAAACAGAGGATGATCCTAAGGATAGCAGTGACACTAAGAGCCCTAATGACAGTCAAAATAGTGAGGCTCTTAGTCATGACAGAGATGAAGGAAAAGAGGAACAGGACAGCAAGGAAGAAGATAGTCATGACAATCATGAAAATAGTCATGACAGTCATGAAAATAGTCATGACTGTCATGAAAACAGTGAAGGGAATGAAGAGGCTGATAATGAAAATGAAGATCACAGCAATGATGAGGTAAGCAGCAGTCCAGGTGATGAAGAGGAAGACATGGAAACAAATGATGGTAGCCATGAGGAAGACACCAAAAATATCACAGGAAAACCTTTTCCATTGACATATCAGAGAGGGGAAAGGCATGTGTTTGTTGCCTCAAAAAGGCAAGGGGCAATGCCTTTCACATCCACCCAGCCACTAGATAAAGGCAAAGAAAAGGCAAAGGAAGAAGAAGAAGATCGGCATGAGGTTGAGAGAGAATTTGAAATATTTCAGGTGGACAGTGATGAGGAAAATGAAGCAAGGATCTCAAACTTGCTCATCCAGAACAAAAATTCCCTAATTGAAGATCTCCAAGAAAATCTAAATAGGGCCAAGAGTGTGAATGATGCCCTTGAGATGGATAACAGGAAGCTAGGGGCACAAATTGCCATTTATGAGGCTAGAGAAATAAAAGCCCGTAAAGAAGCTCAAAGGGCACAGGTAAAGCTAGAAGAATTCATGGGCACCTATGAGGAAAGTGAATATGATTAAGGGCAGGCTAGGAGGAGACCAAGAACCATGGGTTTAAAGAAGGCATTGGCAAAACAGAGAGAACAAGAATCAGCCTTGGCTGAGCAGCTCCCTCTGAGTGAGTTGCTTGCCATGGAGACAGAACATGATCAGGAGCCTTGGTTGGAAAGAGAAAACATACAATTGGAGGCTAAATTGGAGAAAGCTAATAAGGATCTTGATCTCCAAAGGAAGATGACCAAGTATTATGCCCGGAGAAACCAAGTTGCAAGGGCTAAACTCAAAAAGGCCCATGCCAAAATACAAGAACTCAAAAGGGAAAAAGACCAAGAAAACCTTGGAATCTTTGCTCAAGATTCTCTACAAGTCTCTCAAACCCCATAAGGGATACATCCACCAAATTTGGGAAAATTTTGACAAATTTTGTTTTTTGCAAATTTTGAGGCTTCTAAGCGTAGCACCCCTAGCGCTATGCTTTCATCTCAGGCATCCCCAGGAGGAAAACGTTTCATTTTTGGAATCCTCACGTCAAGTACAGTATTCTCACCAAATTTCAGATCATTTGGAGCATTTTTTACCCCTCAAAAGGCCAAAAAAACCTCATTTTCACCTTTCTGCCTCATTTTTAGGCCTAGCATTGCGCCTAGAGAAGTTTTGGGATTTTTTCCTTTTATATAGGTTAATAGAGCTCAATTATAAAACCAAGAGTATATTTGGAAAGTATACTCAACAGGATTTCCAACGGGCCATCATGGAGAAAATTCTGACATCGGGAAGGGCATCAAAACTTCGCTGCAAGTGGACCTATTTTTTTCAGGCAGGCGCTACGCATTCAAACCTCTGTGCTACTTTTTTTGGCCAAAAAGTCAAAAAAACACACTCATTTATGGAAAAATGATATTTTAGTGTTTTTTGGGGCAAATAACTCCAAAATTAGGTGTTAAGAGTTATTTTTGCATTTATTTTATGAGATATTTTGTGTCTTGGGCCTTGCATGGCCTCTTAGACATAAATGACATTTATGAGTGTTTTTTACATTTTCAAACCCTAAATATGTTTTTTTCCCTCCTTTTCTAGATAAATAGAGCATGAGGGCCTCATTGTAAGAGTTGGCATTTGATGACTCTTGAGAGCAATATATGGTTTTTTGGAGATTGAAGAAGAAATTGGTGTTGTGGAGCTTGTGAATGGCTTTTTTTTATTGATGATGGAGAAGGCTTGCTTGCAAGATCCCTGAGCTTGGTTAATGGTGATGTGCTTCTATTCTGTCCATGTTTTCTTATGTATCATTTTTTTTCATCCTTCTATATTGCAGTAGGACAAAGGTTTTAGACTAAGAAATGTTTTTCAAAGGCAACTTAGCTCTATTTGTTCTTCACTACCTCTATGTTTTCCTCTGCTAGGTCATTTTACATAATTCTTAATTGCTCTCTAGACCCACCTAAGATTTTTTATTTCATGAATGGTTTACTACAGTAGGTATCAAAGATTTTTTATGGTTAGCCCTACTTGTTTGATGTTACTAAAACATTTTTCTTGAGATCTATCTTTAAATTAACACTAATTAGGTTTTCCAAAGAGGCTATGTTTCAATCATACCCTTTGTCCATGCTTGAATAGTTGTTTTGGAGATCTTTATGACTATGACCAATGATGTTTAGGTGTTCCCTCTTCTTTGATTAAATTTATATCTTTATCTTAAATGTTTTATAACCTTGAAGGTGAAATCACTAGAATTTAAATGTTGGACATTGGATTAACCAACACTCCCCGT
Organism: Pinus albicaulis; assembly: GCA_034641835.2. Classification (NCBI taxonomy): domain Eukaryota; kingdom Viridiplantae; phylum Streptophyta; class Pinopsida; order Pinales; family Pinaceae; genus Pinus; species Pinus albicaulis. The sequence goes on along the minus strand of JAXQQM020092445.1, from coordinate 20,507 downwards.
GTGTTTCGTGACATGGAATAACTTCCTCTCGTGGATCCTTATCTCTAGCGATGCGATCATTGACTAACACCTACGGGTTTTGGTCTAACGACAACCTTGATTCCCAACAAGTGGTATCAGAGCGTAGGTCATGGGTTCGATACACACCTGGCTCGCATTGGGGGGGAGATTGTTGGACATTGGATTAACCAACACTCCTCGTGCGTTTCGTGACATGGACTAACTGCCTCTTGTGGATCCTTATCTCTAGAAATGCGATCGTTGACTAACACCTGTGAGTTTTGGTCTAATAGCAATAGTGATTCCCAACATTAAATGAGTTTCTCGCCTTCTATATTTCATTGGATTGTTTGTCTGAAATGCTTATTTGCTTGAGTTGAATCAAAGAGTTATTAGTGTGCCCTGTCTATTGATTACTTCTTTATGCTAAATAGTGTTGAAGTCCCTTCTTGTTTTAAGCATATGAAAAAGGATTCTTAATTTCCCTTTACCCTACTTTATTCACAAACTTGATGTTCATTTCATTTCACACAAACATTGAAAATCCATTTGACCATGCTAGATTTGCCTTGTGATGCTCCTTGATTCATTATTGAAAATTTCTAATACTTTTATTGACTCCATAGCCCAATGACTTGAATATTTCCTCACTCCACCTATTCTACTTGATCATCTTACCCAACCAAAACAAACAAACAAACCATACACTTAACAACTAGCCTAAAATCAAACCCTAAAAGCAAACAAGTTCACATCCTTTGCACAAAATAGAGAGAGCCCTCTCTGAGTCTAGGAAGGCTAGGTCCTAGGACTCCAAAGACTGGACTGGTTTGATGTTACCCTGTGCATTTGATCTGACCATTCTAACAAATCATGGGACCCCAACATAATGGCGATCACGGTAGGACCTTTTGAGTAAGAAACAAGCTTGTATATCCTTAGAAAATTCAAAGGCCCTTATCACACAGTATGTATTGATTTATCACCAACTCATTGCCTAACATTAATGGAAATCAAGGTGAGAGATTTCTAAGTTAGTGACAATATAAGTACTCCTTAGAACTTCAGAAACCCTTATCAAATCATAGAGAACTCAAATTGTTAGCCAAATAGTAGAAGTTAATTGTATCACCATTCTAGCAAAATGATGACTCAATTGGAGGACACTCATAGAAACCTTAGGGCTACATAAAGGAACTCAGAAAACCCAAAACCATCCCTAGATTGGTTTTTTTATGAGTTATTGGTGGTGGACCATAAACACATATCCTTAAAATAGCAAAAAACATCCACTTGGAAACTCTACTAGCCTCCAGTAGGCCTTCTAACCTTACTAGTATTCATAGACTTCCTTAGGATTGTGTCAAATCAGCCCTGAGAAGTTTAGAGTCCTAGTCACACACTATGTGAGTTTAGTAAACACTAAGAGAGGTCAACCTTCCGAAAACAGTCATAAATTTTCATCCTCTCTATACTTTGAGTTCGAAATCTGGCTTCACAAAGGATCAGTACCAGATCTCACCCAGACCCAAACCCTCCCACCATAGTTGATGACCAAGAAAAGATTTTGTGGAAAACTTCTAAAACTGAAGACTAAGCTACTATTAGGACCATTCATAGAGCAATTTTTTCCCTGAACATCTCACAGCCTTGCAAGATCCCCAGTTTGACTTGCAACATACAAGAAACCTTTTCCGAACCAAGTCACAAAGTGGGATTGACCAAAATAACCTTGAGCCCATAGATTTGCAGCAGAGTTCTAGTAGAGAAGCCTCTCCTTCCACTCCTCCTGACTTTCAGCTTCTCCATCACTTTGGCTCATTTTATCCCAAGTCTGCTCAAAATCAATTTGCTGGTCCAAGTACCTCTACTACCCCCATCCACACATCCACTGTTCAAACCACTCCACTTCATCCTCCACCACCTCTCACAAACCCTCCCCTTGTAAATCCTCCTTGGATTCCATTCCCTCCCATCATGGTAGCATGGTATGCCCCCCTCGCACTGCCACAGCCTTTGTTACTTTTCCCAAATGACTATCAATCCAAAATCCCTCACTTTACCGAAGTTGAATCTATCACTGCCCAACAACATGTAGATAGGATAAATGAGGCCTTTGACTACATGTAATTAGAAGAGGAAACCATAAAAATGAGGATTTTTTGCACAAAACTTAGGAGGAGAAGCCAAAAAATCGTTCAAAAAATTAACTCCTAACAGCATACATGATCTCCCTCCCCTTTACCAGACATTTACAAACAAGTGGGAAATCAAGAAAAACCCTCTCCAAATCCTCTCAGAACATAACAACCTTAAGATAAATGTCGGGGAAAGTGTCCAAGACTATTGCACCAGGTTCAAAATTTTTTACAATGCCCTCTCACCAAACATGAAACCCCCACAAGGCTTAGCTTTAGCAAAATTTCTGGAAGGTTTTGATCCAGACATGGCCTATCAATTGAGAGAGAGAGATCCCCAAACTCTAGAAGACATGAAAAGGGGAGTTATGAGTGTAGATGACAACCTGATTGAAAAAAGGGCTAGGATGAGATCAGAAAAGAGAGTCACCTAAAAAGATGAAACTATGGCCTCAACCTCCTCATCTGATGCCAAAATTGAAAATTTAGTGAGGGTAATGGAAAGAATGATGAAAAGGATAAACTTGAGTGAAAGAACACCTCCTAGGGGAACCAAGCAAATCCCCAAAACATAAATAGGAATCAAAATTTCAGAAGAGACCCTCCCCAAAACTGACCGAGAGACAATGACCAACAAATCAGGCCCCCTTTCCAAGACAATTATGTAGATGAAGAGGGAAGAGAGTCTAAAGAACCTAAAGAAAACCATGTTAACTTGATAGGTTCGGATAATGAGGGTCATGTCTTTCTCACTGAACAAGAACAAAGTTTCTTTTCCTCAGATCAAACTGAAACAAACTGTGAGGATTCTGAAGACTACAGATTATAATTTGAAAATTCCATAAAGGAGGTCCATAGGCAATATGATCTTAGGAGCAAAAAGAACCAAGAAGCCTCCAAGAAAAACAAATTGGAAACTGCTGTTAAGAAAACAACAGAAAACACCACCATAATGACTAAGAAACATGATCAAAACAAAGACAAAACTAGTCAACAAAATGGTGACCCAAGCTGCCCTAATACCTATACTTGTGACCCTGGAAAATCTGTTCTAAATGACAGTCCTAATAAAACTCAGCAAATCAAAATTGCTGAAAAAGACTATGTGTGACAAAACAGATGTAAATATGTCAAAAACACTATCACCTTTCAGTGTTGAGGGAGAGATTTCCAAGATCAAAATAAGCATGCCCCTTACTGAACTGATAACCCAAGACATGTACAGGTCCCAAGTTCTGAAGGTTTTGAACATGGGAAATCATACCGATACTCTAAACTTGACAGATGAAAAACCAGAGCTATTGTTTGGACTTGAAGTAGAGGGAAAATACCAAGAAGGAGCTATTCCCCCTTTTTATGTTAGCTTAAACATTCATGACAAAATCTTACATAATGCCATGCTAGACTCTGGTGCCTCTCACAACCTCATGCCGAAGGTAGTGATGGAGAGATTAGGCCTATAAATAACCAAACCTTGCAAAGACCTGTATTCTTTCAATTCAAGCAGAGTCAAGTGTTTGGGCCTAATCAAGGATTTATGTGTCAATCTGGCACAAATCCCTACTAAGGGCCTGGTCATGGACATAGTAGTAGCTGACATTCCCCCCAAGTATGGCATGATTTTATTTAGATAATGTGGAGCCAAGCTTCATGGGAACCTCAAACTTGACATGTCTTATGACACCATCCATGTTTTTAACCAAACAAGGAGATTGTACAGGGAATCACACATGAAGTTTATGGTTAGTAGCCAAGAAAGACCAAACAACACACCTATTTATTCCATCCATTCGGATCTTGACTTATTCATTTTATATAATGAAGAAGACATTGATGAAAAGTTAAATAAAGTTGAGACAGATCCGAACATTCCTTAACAGTCAAACCAGGCATTGCATGAAGAACTCAACAACTTAATTTTCTACAAACTGAAAATGAAATTGCAAAACCAAAATCAAGTTTAGAATTTGAACAAGGTTGCTCAAATGAAGAAAAAACATCAAAAACAGAACCATTCCCTTTTGCCAATCTAAAATGCTGGAATACTTTCATACAACAGAGTTTTCTAGGAACCTGGATCAAGAGAAAATTAAGGTCTTACAATACAAAAACAACTCATCACCAAGGGTTTTGTCACTTCGGAAGAGTTGTTGAATTCCAAAAATATTGTTAAAGAGCCTAAAGTAGTAGCTATCGAGACTGATATAGAGGAGTCTAATGTAGGCAACCTAGAAAAATCCAAAATGTTAAGTTATCCAAAACTCTGTCACCTTACATAAAATAGAAATACATAAGACTGTGCAAAGAGTTTCAAGATGCTTTTGTATATGGTGATGAAATCTTAAATTGTGACACAAACATTATTCAAAGAAGGTTTCCTTTCAAGAGAGACCAAGAAAATTTTGAGCAAACTGTGTCAATAAGAAAGAAAGCAAAGGGAAACAGCCTATGTATAGACTTTAGGTACCTAGACAAAACCTCCATGAAAGACAAATAACCTTTTCCCAAGATAAGTCATACTCTACAAAGGGTAGGAGTTTATAACAAGATGTCACTGCTTGGTAGTGTTTCATGTTACAATCAGGTGATAACACTTCCAATTAATCAGCATAAATCCACTTTCAAAGCACCTTGGGGCACCTACATGTTTGATCAAATGCCTTCTGGGTTGACGAGAGTGGAAGCTACTTTCCAAATGGACATGGCCCCTGATTTGAGTTACTCCACCATGATATACATTGATGACATCATTGTTTGTTTTAAAACTAATGAAGAATACCTTTTTCACCTAAGAAGGATATTTGACAGAAGAAAAGTTTGGAAGTAAGATCAAAGAGAAAATACAATGGAGAACATGGCCAGTTTGAAAATTTGTGGAAAAATCCTTTCACCATGCATTCAAATGGAGGTAACAAGGTTTTATGTTTACAAGAGCTAAATGGAAAAGAGTTATTTGGAGATCCTGTCAATAACAGGATGCTCAAGCACGATCTTTGTCAATATTCCTAGTTTCAAGCTTTCATTCATTGTACATAACATTGCATGATGAGAGATCATAAAAACAAAAAACACAAAAACAAAGAAAGAAGGAAAAAGAGGGCAGATAAAAAAAAAAGAGGTACAAACCCATACCCAAAAAGAGTACTGTTGAAAGTGTGCAAGCCTAAATGTCACTACTTGTTAAGAAAGAGACTCTTGTTCAGTCATCTAGCCTAATCATGGTTGAATATGTTTTAAATTTTTGTTGTTAGGTTAGTGAAAGAAGGCTTGTCAAATAATTTAATATTGACTTGTCAGTAGGAATAGATTAGGAGAAAAATATGCTGGTTCTCAAATGCTCAAATCTGAACCAAAGAGAAAGATAGGGATGACTAACAAATGATGAAACACAACCCTCATTCTTTCTAGTTTTGTTTGTACAAAAATAATGTATGTTTGCAGCTTGTCCCAATGCCACAACCCATGGTAAATCAGATAGCTTAATCTTGGTTTAAATCATGTTTTCAATTTCATTTCCACATATTAGAGAATGAATCTTGTCAAACAGCTTAATCTTGACAGATGCATAGTCTAGGTAGAGAATAAAAGAGTTCACTAGCATAATCTGAACTCTTGGAAATAATAAGGGTACAAGTAGATAGATTGTTTTTCTTTCAAAATAAAAATAATGTCAAGGGTTTTCCAGTCCAAGTGCACCCATAAGAAGAAAAAATGATAGGCAAAGGTATGATGGGTAGGTAGAGATAAGTTTGAAGCAAACATGTCTTTCAGATTTTGAGATCATAGCTTCAAGAGAAACATCAGCAAATGAAAGAAGAAAAATATGCCCAATGGATGAGGCACTAGTCTTCATAAACTCAGAGATTTGATATCTAAAGTTCTGGACACCTCCTGAAAAGGAGCTACCCTCCCCAAGTGGAGCCACTGTTAGTCATCAATAAGTTTTGCTATTTTGTAGATGACTAAAAACTTGTCGTAGATTTCTAAAAACAAGTTTCATGAATATTGTGAGTTTTATAAATCTCACTTCCTTCATTATCCTTAGAACAAAATTTTCATCATTTTACTACTCTGCCATTTCCTGGTTAACCTACCACTCCTAGAAGACCCCTCATGGGCTCAAACCACTCATCTTTGTCCCATTTTCATACCCATAACCTTAGTACTCTATTTTGCCTATGCTTTACCCCTCCACTTTCCATCTGGGATGGCCAAACAGCCTACCCTTTCCCATGTTCATCAAATGCCTCAAGCATTGATGGTCTCAAAACTATCTCTGTAGGCTCTTTAGATAAATCAAGTAAATTGGATTTTGGATCTTCAATACATCAATTTGTCAATGTATTATTCCAAAATTAGCATGCAACTAATTGGAATATTGATTTTTGTTGATTTCACTTAGGAGATGAATAAATGGGTAAGGAGGCCCATAAATTTCAAAAATATGAATAAAATCCCTCATAGTGTGAAAAGAGATCATTATAGGAGCTGGATTTCACACCCTCATGTGTGAAAAGGGGCTTTTTCATGTGGACAAGGTCATGTTTGACCAAGTCAATAGCGCTGGGATAAAAGGTGGAGATCATCTTTAGAGACAACACAGAGATAGTGGGAGGAAGATTCCTTGGTGGAGGAAACCCTAATGAATGGGAACCAAGGTGAGAGGGCTTCCATTTGTATAAAAGGAGGGCAAGGTAGCCATATGAAGACATGTTATTGATTATTGATTTTATGGTTTGTATGACTATTTTGCATTCTCTTGATGTTTAGCAGAGTTGCTGTGATTCTTAGCACAAGGCATTCTTGTTTAGGAATTCCTTTTCCTTTCAAGAGAGGCCTCTTGAAGGACCTTGTACTTCATTTCTCCACATTCAGGCTTAAGGCCAAGCCACCTCCTTCAGCTACAACGTTATTTCTGCTGAAGTATAACGTTGTGTTGCAGGGTGTTGCAGTGGAGGTTTCACAACACCACTTCCAGAGCTTATTTTTCAGAGGAGGAACCTTTCTTTCCTTTGGGAGATCAGTGAGGAAGCCCTTGGAGCAGATTTCATATCTTAGCACTTGACCAACACAGTTTCTATCTCCTACAGCGCAGTCCCTCTCTTGACTGTGTTATTTCAGTGTGCATTTGCAGTGAGGGTTTGCAGAGATTGTTGGAGGGTGAGATCTTCAGTGATTGGATCATCCTTTCACCTGAAGGATCCATTGGATGAGGTTCATTCATCACATGTTATATCTACAAACATCTTCATCCAGATCTTGAGTTGCAGCTGCTACTCAGTCCTAGGACTGCAAGTCTGGCATTTTTTCACTTTTGCATATTTCAACCAATCCTTCCAGGATTGTCTTGAAATTCAGTTTGGGGGTTTAGATCTTTGCTCCCCACATTGTATGAGCTATATATTTGCATATCCATGTATTGAAATACTCTAGCAACAATTACTTCTAATAAACTACGTTGTCATAGCCTTGAGAATTTTCTATGTAGTAGTGTACTTCATTTTTATGTACATGTTCTCTTGAGGCTTGTATAGCCTAACTTGAGTGATTATTTCCTCAAGATCTTGTATACCTTTTGCTGTTGTAACATTAATATGATGGCTATGTTCTCTTGTTACATTTTATGAGTTGATTTATCGCTGCTACTCCAGTTTTGTGTTCATGTATTGCTGCATCCCCATTTTGGGATACTATAGTGGTATCGGAGCATAATCTTGGCTCAGCCTGTGAGTTTCAACCATTATGCTATCAGGAGAATAAGAAGGAGAAGAGAAATATCAGAATTATGGAGAGAATGATTTTTCTATCATCTCTTTTCATAAGCAAGAATGACCTCAACAAGTAGGTCAAGAAAAGAAGAGAAGAAAGAAGCAGTGGGACTGTACCCTTTTCTTTTGAGAAAGGAGACAAATTGCAGAAAGATGGAGGACACTTGGATCACAAGATTCTAAGTGAATACCTTGCTGAGTACAAATCTAAACCTAGAGCCTTCAAGGAGACTCTAGCTTTACCACTGTTCATTCAGCTGGAGGAAGAAAGGATACCTTACAACAAAGGGAGAATCAAGGGCAATAGGTTTCTATTGTCTACTTTTGATGGGTCATCTACAACAAGGGCTTGGGAAAGGAGACTTGATGCATTCTTCCTACTACATCTAGTGGTAGAAAAAGAGGCTGTAGAGATTGCAACACTGCACCTTGAGGGTGAAGCAAACATTTGGTGGTTCAACCATTTGAGTCATGCAAGAGTGTCTACTTTTGCAGAATTTACTCAAATGTTGATTAAAATTTTTTATAAGGAGAAATCATAGGAAAATCCCTTACCACCACTTGAGGAGGCTTGTACCAGCACTGTCACAACCATGGAGGAGCAACCATCAACATCAGCAGTTGGGGGAGGCAACACATTGGAAGAAGGAACTATTGTAGCCATACAATATACTTCCAAATTTCACCAAGGTATGCCTAAGTTTCTGTCTCCTATTGTTTCAGCAAATTTGATGGAGGGATGTATACCATTGCATACTGCTAATGTAGAGCAACAAAATTGCACTGCGTTGTGCCACCTTGACTTGTTCAAGGAAGCGATGGACCATCATCCTCATATGCCATTGTTGAGTTGCATACCACACTTGAGGTTGGGGTATGAATTCTTGGAGGATAGGATGAACCTTTGCCCAAAACAAACCTATACAAACCCATATGTTCATCCTTGAGTTGGAATATGAGACAACAAACACACCATTGAGGAGATTGAAAACATTGTCATTAAGCAACAATGAGGAGTTGGGGGGCCAGTTATGATTAGAGAATTCTAATGACCATTACACTTTTATGATATTGGATGAGCAGTTGATCAATGAGAGGCACTTTGTCTTTCATCATTGTGATGGATCTATTAGGATGAGCATTGTGCAGGCCTATGAGGAGGTTTTGTCTCCAAAACACTTGGAGCTTTATGGATTCAAGAGGGTCATTGGTGTGGGATCTTCTATAGGAGATCTCCAAAGTGTTGAATTTCAACATCCCATGAAATGAAAAGGGAGAAATCTGATTTGGGAGGATGGTAGTCTTCATTGGAAGAATACCAAGGTAGAGCATGATGAGAGGCACCCACATTTGGATGAATGGGTGTGGATGGTGAGTAAGAGGCTGGAAAGCTACTTGCAAATCTATGACACTGGGCAGCAGGAGGCTTGGCTGCGTTGGCTACTCTTGAAGGAGTTTGGCCATCATGTGACATACCCTCTTTCAAAGGGTATGTGGGAGGAGAAAGTTTGGAAGGATACTTGCATCATACGGAAGCAAGGAGTATGGATGCATTGTGTTGATATGACATTCTTCATATTAAAAATTATGTTTTCACCACATGATTTGTATGATGGAGGTATGAGGAGGCAACAAAAGCTATTGTTCATTTGGTTGCTCTTGGGAGAGCATGGGCAGAATTTCTCTCACACTTTACATGATGTTGCAAGGGTAGGAGATGGCACTATCATGGTGCAAAGGGGCTAATCCTTAGCCTTGGATGACCAGGAGGTACTTCCATCATGGAAGGAATTTCCTATATGTAGCAACATTGTGAGAGATGTCTTTGACAATGGGTATGTCAAAGAATGAAGCTATGAGTTGGCAGGAGCCTATTTACATAGGCCAACAACGTTGTCACTTTGAAACTTGGACTTATTGTTGGAGTGTCCCCAGGATCACTTCACTTTTGAGGCACTTGGTGGACAAGGAGCAGGTGAGAGAGATGGAGTAGTGGATGGAAACATCTATTACAGAGATATGATCTTCTTAACTTGGATTCCCAAGCATAAGAAGGGTGATCTTCATGCAGCATGTGATTCATTCCTCTTCATGGGAGTATATCATACCACTATGGAGGACTTATTTATGGATCCATACATATTCTTACATCCAATAAATAGTAAGAATTTTTTTTTTGCATCTGTTGATTACCTAACACAGTATTTTCATGCTCTTACCATTTCTATTCAGTGCATTACTCCATAAGTGGGCAAGCTTCTCTTTGGGCTCCAGGTCAATTTTGGGCCAAATTATATGATGGAGACAACCATATTTTGTGTGGCATTGGGCAAGTGTTATATTATTTAATGTATGCTCAGTTTATGTACCAAGTCATTTACTATTCACTAGTAGATATGATAACATACATAACTAGAAATATGTTAAGAAACAACTTGCCATGCTATTTTCTGAAGCAGCAGTTAGGAAGACTACGCTGTGAACGCTTGGGAAACTGTTGGTACCTTTGAAACCTTCAATATTATTCTCATTTGGATTCCATATGATGATCATGTCCTACTCATCATATATGGGATGGTTTGGGCTATCATATTTCACAATGTTGGAGAGGAGATATTTGGAGATCTAGTCTTCTTCTTGCCACTTGAGGGCAACATTATTGCAACCCAAGATCATCATATACTCTACACTTATCATAAGTGGAGAGGAGGACATCGTGGGGTAGGTTTTTTTTTCTACCATGATCAGATATTCAACCCACCTACATTGTAGGAGCCAAAGGTGGAGGAGACTTTTCAGGAGTTGCCATGTGGGGAGGTAACTCATTCTGTATGGATGATAGCTTGGGGATGGGAGATTCATATGGGGATGGTAGATCCCATGTATATCATACCTCATGCCTCAAGAAGGCCTTTAGATAGCCCAATGTTGCCTCCATGGATGTTTTACTTTCACATGATGTCAAAAATTTGGGATGCTCACCAAAAGCTAGCTTGCATACTTGGGAGGGGCAACTTAGAGATGTATTGATGAGACATTATCTTGATCCTTGGGGGATTTTATCATATGAGGATGCTACAGGGGAAGAAGAGGAGGCTCTTTAGTTCTATCCTTGCAGTTTCTTGAGGACAAGAAACATTTGGGAGTGGAGGAATGTAATATTCCAAAATTAGCATGCAGCTAATTAGAATATTGATTTTTGTTGATTTCACCTAGGAGATGAATAAATGGGTAAGGAGGCCCATACATTTCAGAAATATGGGTAAGGAGGCCCATACATTTCAGAAATATGAATAAAATACCTCATAGTGTGAAAAGGGATCATCTTAGGAGCTGGATTTTACACCCTCATGTGTGAAAAGGGGCTTTTGCATGTGGAAAAGGTCAAGTTTGATCAAGTCAACAACGCTGGGATAAGAGGCAGAGATCATCTTTAGAGACAACACAGAGATAGTGGGAGGAAGATTCCTTGGTGGAGGAAACCCTAATGAGTGGGACCCAAGGTGAGAGGGCTTTAATTTTTATAAAAGGAGGGCAAGGCATCCATATGAAGACATGTTATTGATTATTGATTTTATAGTCTGTATGACTATTTTTCATTCTCTTGCTGTTTAGCAGAGTTGTTGTGCTGCTTAGCACAAGGAATTATTGTTTAGGAATTCCTTCTCCTTTCAAGAGAAGCCTCTTGAAGGACCTTGTACTTCATTTCTCCACATTCAGGCTTAAGGCCAAGCCACCTCCTTCAGCTACAACATTATTTCTGCTGAAGTATAACGTTGTGTTGTAGGGTGTTGCAATGGAGGTTTCACAACACCACTTCCGGAGCTTATTTTTCAGAGGAGGAAGATTTCTTTCCTTTGGGAGATCAGTGAGGAAGCCCTTGGAGCATATTTCATATATTGGCACTTGGCCAGCACAGTTTCTATCTCCTACAACACAGTCCCTCTCTTGACTGTGTTATTTTCAATGTGCATTTGCACTGAGTGTTTGCGAAGATTGTTGGAGGGTGAGATCTTTAGTGATTGGATCAGCCTTTCACCTAAAGGATCCATTGGATGAGGTTCATTCATCACATGTTCTATCTATAGCCATCTTAATCCATATCTTGAGTTGCAGTTGTTACTCAGTCTTAGGACTGCAACTCCAACATTTTTGCACTTTTGCATATTTCAGCTAATCCTTCCAGGATTGTCTTGAAATTTAGTTTGGGGGTTTAGATCTTTTCTCCCCACATTGTATGAGTTGTATATTTGCATATCCATGTATTGACATACTCTAGCAGCAATTACTTCTAATAAAGTGCGATGTCATAGCCTTGAGCATTTTCTGTGTAGCAGTGTACTTCATTTTTATGTACATGTTCTCTTGAGGCTTCTATGGTCTAACTTGAGTGATTATTTCCTCAAGATCTTGTATAAATTTTGTTGTTGTAACATTAATATGATGGCTATGTGCTCTTCTTACATTTTATGAGTTGATTTATCACTGCTATTCTAGTTTTGTGTTCATGTATTGATGCATCCCCATTTCGGGATATTATAGTCAAAAAATTCTGTTTTTTATACTTGAAGACCCCAAGCCAAGTTTACAGTCAAAGACCAAGTCTAAAAGCTTTCCACTAGGTCACTAGGGTTTCATAGGTTGTAGGGTGATTTTCTGTGTTCCAAATCACTATTTTTCATGTGCTAGAAGCTGAATAAAATGTGAAAGAGGGTCAGCACCTGTTTGTCCAAGATAAATCAGAAAAGTCTCCAAAGAAGACTTCCTTATCAAGTTTAAATTCTGCAAAGGACAACTGTTCATTTTTTACATTTCTGTAGGAGTGTCAAGATAACTATCAGTAGGAAAATTTGTAAGGTAAGAGACCAGCTCCTCACTAAAATATATCCACAGCAAAGGAGGAGGAAGCATCCTATGTTCAAGAAAACTTAGGGATTCCTAAGACTGATTGGGCCAGCAGTGTGCCAAGCAAAGATCAATGCATAAAATCACAAGGACAGAGGCACACCAGCAAAACCAAGCATGAACTGAAGATTTTTAGAAATTATAAATGGAAAAGGGAAAAAGGTGAGGTGAACTGGACAGAAATGAATGAACTTGAAAGGGCTATAGAGAGCTTAGAAGAAAACACTAAAGATTCTTCTCAAACAGCCCAGAAACCTAAGGTTTTGGAAAGATGATCAAAGAAGGTAAAATGAAACTGTTCAGCCTCCACCATGACAGCAGAAGAAGGTTTAAAGAGACTATGTGGGTGACTTCTAGGGTTTGCCAAGGTAAAGTATCTCACTGCCTTAAAGGGAAAGAATGCCAAGAGTGTCAGTATAAGGAAGGTCAAGCCTTCATTTTCAATTATTTACACTCAATGATCATAGGATTAAAAGCATATGGTTGAGTTTTAAGATGAAAAGTCAAGATGATCATAAGGTTGCTATTGTTGTGTAACTAAATGGGTCAAGAACCAAAAGCATCAGAAAGGGTAAAATCGGTATGTCATGGCACCTACAAAAATCAGAAGTGGCCTAAAAAGGAGTTAGTGTACATGATTATGAAAGTTGTGGTGCTTTAAAAATGGATTTATCATGCTCCAGAGATCAGAAGGAAGAGAGTCACTTCAAATTTTTCATGGCACTTATTAACTGAAAGTGGTTGAAAGGCATAAAAAAGCCAAAACACAGTGAATCATGTAACTCAAACAAACATCTGCAATTTTTTTTTTAAAGGCATCAAGGCCAAAAGGAGTCAGAGTTCAGATTGTCAGAAAACTGAAGAACAACAAAGAAAAATGTTAGAAGGAAAAGGGACCATTTTTATGTTTTTAAGTCACCTATTGCAAAAAGGTCAAAAAGAATATCAGTGAAATGAAAAAGAGGACTGAAGACATTAGCAAAGTGGGTTTTTCATTTAAATTTATTTCCCTAAAGATATAAAAGACCATTTTTTCTCTCCTCCCATCTCATTTTTCATTTGAAAAGAGCAAAAAAAACTTCAAGGAGAAAATTTCTGAGTTTTAGCAAGAATCTAGGCAAGGTTACTTGGCACTATGGTTTGGTGTAGGCTTTGCGCTTATAGCACCTAACGCTACCCTTAGGGGATTTTTCCTAGTGTAATTTTATACTGCGTTGCGCTTATAGGTGAACGCGCTGCATGTTTGGTAAGGCGCTACCCATTTTCCCAGGAGGAGCCCGACAAGCCTGCACGTGGGCATCGCTGCACCCAGGAGGAGACCTGACAGGCCCAAATTTTCCTAGTGCTACGCTCAGAGAGGCCCGAAAGGCCAAAATCTCATGCAGCGCTACACTCAAGACGCTTGAAAATCCCGTGCTTGGGCAGGCACTGCGCTTAGGGTAGAAGCGACCCGACAGTTCGTTCAGGCGCCACGCCTAGGCCAAAAACCTTCTTCCACTCACAAAATAGCTAAAAATCACAAGGGAGCACCTCCGAAGTTGCATCCAAGGACCTGCAAAGAAGTCAAAAGTTGGTAGGTTCATGTTGTTCCCTCTCCTCCACTCAAATTCATGATTTTATGCTTGAAGAAAATTGACTAAACCCTAGTGACTATAAACCCTAAGTCCTCATGGCAAACACTTTGTTTTGACCTCCAAGCAAGAAATTATCAGTCAAGGAGGGTGTGAAGTAGGGTAACTGCAGTGATTTCAAGATAACCCTTCATCAAAGCTCAAAAGAAATCAGTTATAAACCCACACCTACATCTCACTCACTTGCAAAAAATTCCTTTCACTATTATTCCATTTCACTCATCCTATCAAGTTTCACAAGCAAGCCTAGGGTTGTTTAGAGGCAGCATTAATCATCATGTCAGGAGAATAAGCGAGTGTGAGCAGTGAAGGAGGTCAAGTGCCTATGAAGACAAGACACAAGGGTGGGAAGGTTAATAGATTTGAACCCCAAGACACTATGGAGATTATTACCTCTCCCATGATTCTCACATGCTTTAAGAATGTAAGCTATTTTCAGTTTCGTGAAAGGCTCCAACAAGTACAAAATCACCTAGAGCTCACAAGGTTATTTATTCTTAACCTACATATCAAACAATCAAGCTTGGTAGGGGTGACCTTTTAACTCTCATCAGATACCATTGCTCATGCTATTGGACTTCCTGATGTTGGTGAAAAGTGGTTCAAGAGATAAAAACTGTACATGAGTTGCTATGAGCCTTTCCTCAAGCCTAGGTACAAAGAAGTTTGCAATACTAGTTTCCCTTTCTCACACTTATTGGAGAGGTATGCACCCTTAATGAAGGTCATCATGAAATATTTTACCAGTGAGGGGAGATACTCTAGGATCTACTCATACCATATCATATTACTCATGCATTTCACTAGGGTCAAAATGCTTCATTTTCCCTATTACTTTTATAGGAGTATCAACAAGATGTCTTTTGTTGTCTAAAGGAGGAGTTATTCCCAGAAAATGTAGAGTTTGTTCCATCACTCCTTGATCAAGATGGTGGTGCTACATCAACTGGAGCAAAAAGGCATACCTTGGGAGGTGTTCATAGCTCATGAAATATTCACAAGCCCACAGCCCCATCAACAGCCAAATTTACCCCTATCATCTACCCAAGTGTCCTCTCCTCAAGAAAACCTCCGTTCCTCATCTTCTCCTGATGCATCTGATCAAGAAGGAAGTGGCAATGAACAATAAAGTTACAATGAGGGTGAAGGTGACAATGAATCAAACCAAAGTGAAGATGAGGGTGATGATGAGTTGAGCCAACAAGAGGCAAAAAGCATGGAAACAGAAGGAGAGGATAACAATGAAGAAAATGAGGAAGCTGACAGTGGAAATAAATTAAGCAGTGATGAAGAAGAGGTCAACAATGAAGAGGAAGACATGTATGTGGATTATGATGAAGATGAGGCAAGTGACAAAGAAACAAAGGATGATCCTAAGGACAGCAGTGACACTAAGAGCCCTAATGACAGTCAAAACAATGAGGCTCTTAGTCATGACAGAGATGAAGGAAAAGAGGAACGAGACAAAAAGGAAGAAGACAATCATGACAGTCATGACAACCGTTATGATAGTAATGAAAAAAGTGAAGGAAATGAACAGGTTGATAATGAAAATGAAGATCACAAAAATGATGAGGTAAGTAGTAGTCTAGGTGATGAAGAGGAAGACATGGAAAAAAATGATGGTAGCCATGAGGAAGACACCAAAAATATCACAGGAAAACCTTTTCCATTGACATATCAGAGAGGGGAAAGGCATGTGTTTGTTGCCTAAAAAAGGAAAGGACCCAAGCCTTTCACATCCACCCATGATCAGGTGATCATGTCCAAGTTTAAAAATTTCTCAAAAATGGAAGTTCTTAGAAATGGTTTCAATCTGAATAACTAGAAAGGTCTCATCACTGCGATTTTGGCACCGTGAACGGTTCTCAAAACTGACATCGTATGTGAAAGTTATGACCAAAGTTGAATTTTCTGAATTTGAAAAAAATTAAAAAAATAACATTCCAAGGAATATTCCTCAAAATATTCCCTAGAATATTCCAAGCAGTTGAATGAATGGCGAACAAGTGGTATTCTGCCATTGGAGGTTTGTTTTACCATGTTACATCGGACCAATAGCAAGCTGCCACGTGGCAGGCTCGGAGGCCACCACGTGGCCCAGGAACATACTACAAAATTTTGTGAAGGTCCGGGGATTCGAACACCTGACCTCTCATCTGCAAAGACAACGCCCTATCGGTCTGCCTGTGGGTGTTACTTAACATATCATGTGCAAAAGGCGTAGTTAAAATTTGATTTAAGTTTGGATGGGCGGCAAAGGGGGCCAACCTCCATACTCCACGTGATTGTGCCATAGAACCAGGCCTTAAGTCATTTATTCAACGGTCATGGTCACATATTATGCTGACGTGTTTGGCCATGTGGCCGCACAACACCATTGCAATTTAATGTTACGGGTTAGAGGCGGAAAAGATAGCGGCTAACCCGGCGATCAGTACGACGATGGTCACATGTGACCCTACCCCACTTGAAATTAAATGCCATGTTTAATAGTTTTGCCAGTTTTGGCACCTGCCCACTAATTTCAGATATTCCACCTTTTTATTCAAAGTTAACTGGAGCTCCTCCAGTTTTGGAGGAGGATTTTGGGGGACACTTGGAAAAAATTTGTTTTTGCCATAACTTTCTCAATTTTCGACCAAACAATATGAAATTTTAGTTAATTTTGGGTTTCTTCAGCATTCTGAAGAGTTTGGAACAAGTTTCAGAGTGAACATATGTGATATACAGTAGCTTTTTCTTTAGGGAAGAGGAAGGAGCCATCAAGGCCATCATGGAGAGGGCGTTGTTTTGGGTTGTATTTCACTATATAAGGTGAAAAAAAGCCATTTCTAGATATTTTCTATCTTCTGAAGTCAAATTTACAGTTGTTTTTGCCTATTTAGGCATATTTTTCACTGTGTAACCATTTTGAGCAAATTAATAGAGCAAGGACATGCCATTGGGGAGCCTTGGACTGGCATATGTAGCCCAGGAGGGGTGAAATGCCTCAACATTTTTTTGTGTTATGTTATGGTGAATTTTACTTGTTGTGTATTTCTGCTGCGATATGTTAAAAAGTAAATTTAAATAACAAATCCTCACACATAAAACTCAGAAACATTACCAAAACTACTTTGTTTAACCTGCAATTCATGGAGAACACTTTGCACACTAAATTCTTTGAGAATGGATACTTTGCATAGCATTAAAAATAGTTCTATTTTCAGATCAGATGGTATCAGAGCTAGATTTTTACTCTGCATTTGTTCTTGTGCAAATATACAGTTGACTGTTTGCAAGTTTTTATGCTTACTAGGCTTAAGCTCTAGAGAGGGGAAGGACAATTAGTTAGAGCTCAAAATAATCCTCAACCAAGGAGGGCCAAAGAGCCATTAAATAGACCTTATAATTCACCTCCAAGAGCCATAGAAGAATTCTTAAGCATGTCTTCAAGAGAAGGAGAAGTTCATGAAGACATTGATCCCAAAGAAGAAGAACGGGTGTTTCGAAAGGCTTTCTTGGACATGACGGATATGGTGAGGATACTCTACCAAAAAAGGAATGAAAGGCTTGTAGGAGAAGGGTCTAGACATCAGAAAGAAGGAGAGGGTTCTTCAGGAGGAAAGAAAAGTGATGACAAGTCAAAGAAAGGACACAGAGGAAATGGTGATCCACCATCCCCATCTTCATCCTCTTCCTCTACATCATCATCCTCTACTTCGGTGAATCAATCTTACAAGTCTAAAATCACTGGTAAAAGTCCATTTTTAAAGCTTGACATTAAATTTGAGTTTCCTATGTTTAATGTTGAGGTCAATGCAGAGAAACTTGACAATTGGATAAGGAAATTGGAATTTTACTCGAGGATACAGAACTTTCATGATGACAACACCAAGATTCAGTTAGCCTCTTTTAAAATGGAAGGTGCAGTATTGGTATGGTGGGAAGCCCAAACCAACATTTCAAAATTAATGCAAAGATCTCGCGTAGTGGAAATGCATGTATTTCAAAAGAAACAAATAACAATACACATTCTAACCCATTCGAATAACCACTGTAGCAAGGGTTTACATCTAATTAGATCCAATCCGTATATCGATGGAAAAAAATTAATATAATTACATTTTCCGTAGCAGAGGAAACTTTGCGAAAACAGAAAAGGAATATAAAATGAGGATGTCAAGATGTTTAGATGACTCAGTACAACAATTATTTGTGCTTAGTAGACACAACACTGTATTCTTAATGCATTTTTTGTAGAATACTAAACAGATTTTTCCAAAATTTGAGATGCAAACTGTAGTCTCTACTATGTTTGGAAAATTGGAGGTTTATAAAAGATAGACTGCAAACAGAATTGTACCACTATGATAAGAAGTTGTCAAAAGCATTCCTTCTGCTTCACAAACGTGGAACTACCTTAAGAATGCTTATGGTTGATATAAATATTAGAGCATGGCAGTTAAATGTAGTAGTTATGCTAAAATACTGAATAACAACTTGAGAGTGCTCTTCAGATACTATACGAATGCACCAAATTAAAGTTGTACCATTACTAAAGATAAATGGCCAAAAATAGTCAATTTTGATATCGTGAAGTTATGTCTTTCTCGGTAGAAAATTGGGGATAGGATGGAAAATATGAGAGAACTAAGTTCCAAGGACTAAAAAAACAAGGCCAACATAGTTTTGCCTTGAATCAGAGACAAAAAAAAGCTGCCCAAAAAAGTTTTTGCCACTGTCGTCACCCCGAGGAGTGCAAAGTCAGTTGGTGGTGCCAACCATTTGACGAAGCAGAGAGAAGATTCATGGTGCCAATGGTTGTAGCACAGTTTGTTGACGTGAGCCATCATTGTAACAAAGCAGATTGATGGTGCCAATTGCTGTAGAAGTCCATTGAGAGTGTAACTACTGTAGTAGAGCAGTTTGAGAGCACCCATTGAAGCTCCTATATATAGCAGAGTCAACATTTTCCTATTGAACAAGTTTGTATAGTCAAAGCCACAGCAAGATCAGATAGCCATGATCCTAAATGAGAACCAGAGCCAAAGCTAAGACAGATTCACGTTTAGCAGAACAAGACAGCCATAACAAAGGATCTGACCACAGAACCAGATCATGAGAGATAGCAAGATTCTTTCTTCCACTGTGGAAATGTAGAAAATGTACAAGGGATTTTCTTCCAGCAGATTTCATTGTGACAGTAATTGCTATGGTGTTGTAAGCGCTCATTAGTAGAATCTTAAAGCCATTCTGGAATTCTTTTAACCTGGAGAGGGTTTTCTCTGGTTATAAATCCTCATGTTCAAATTCTATTGTGGATTGGTTGTATTTGATATTATGTTTTTACTATCCGTAGTTGAATTTTTGCACAGAAAATTATCAGTCTAAAGAGATAAATTTCACGATGTTTCTTTTGCTTCCTATTGTGAAGTATTTCTCTCAGAACTCTACTCGTTGTAACAGAGGTCTTGGGCATAGAATAGGGGACTTGGGTTTTTTGGAATCAAACTTTAGGTTAAGATGCTCATCTGAAGAATGGCACAGTGAGTGTTGAGAATGCAGCAAGATGATGGAGCTTAGTGAAATGAAGTCGCCTTCACTAAGTGGGCCCGCAGGCAAATTCTGGCGCAAAGTCTATTTTTAGACTATGTCTATTTTTAGACATACGGAGCATAATTTGGGAATTCTACTTGGAGATTCTTAAAGTATGCGACATGTCGATAAAAATAGATGAGACCCTTATTTTTAGGACCCGGGCTATTTTTAGACTGATCTCCTAAAAATATGGAAGTCAAATATTATTTACCCTTAATAATATTTTGACTATAAGCAGCAGTTTACTCTCTTGGCGCACTTCAGTTTGAGTCATGGAGGTGGCTCATGCAACTGACACAAGGAATCACGTGGTTCCTAGGGTTTGATGGCATCTTGCATGGTTGGCTTCGGTTAGACTTCAGTGGCAGAAGTTTTGGAGGAGTTAACGGGACAGATAGTGGAGTTGTGTTCTGTTTGTTTTAGTTGAACTAGTTGGGATTAGTTAACTAGCTAATCAACTAGATATGAGTGGAGTGAATTAA